>CM035429.1:10636294-10651294 GCA_020310875.1 Ceratopteris richardii | reverse complement strand
GAGGTGGGCAATGAGCGGTGCTAGGGTCGTGCATCCGTAGATGAGATGCTCTGCCTGTAAACCGAACTGGTCATGGGCCCTTCCATGCTGTAGATGGGCAATGGCACGGCTCACCATAGTCGATGTGAAGAAGTCACATGTAGTGGGGCGTGAGCTCTGTGGCATGGGAATGGGGGCTGGTCAGGGATCTCGTATAGGTTCTGCGCATAGCTATGCCAAGTGCTCGGGTCTCGAATGGGTGTCTGCTGTCTCCTCTCTCTCAGGTGTCGCCATGCCACTGCACTATCCCGGCTCATGAGCAAGTGATAGATATCCCAGTACTGTCTCTCCTCCCATTCTCGCCGCTTGCGACGGGTAAGGCTCTCCATGCGTCGCTGTGCCTGCCTGTGTGTAATATCCCCCCTATGCTCTAAAATCCGTAGGTGCTTCTTGAGCTTTCGACAATCTGTATCATACCAGCGATTTTGGGGCATGGATCCCGTGCGTGGAGGGTGTGTATGTGTGTGGTGTGGAAAGCTTTGTAGGGCTGAGTCATGTAGGATAGTGGTGATCTTCGATGTGAGTGTGTCTAGTGGTGATAGTGGGTCGAGGGAGAGTAGGCGGGTGTGTAAGTGGTGTGCATAAACATGTGAGAGCTCGTGTGTGAAGTGTATTGTGGTGAGAGAGAGAGAGAGAGAGAGAGAGAGAGAGAGAGAGAGAGAGAGAGAGAGAGAGAGAGAGAGAGAGAGAGAGAGAGAGAGAGAGAGAGAGAGAGAGAGAGAGAGAGAGAGAGAGAGAGAGAGAGAGAGAGAGAGAGAGAGAGAGAGAGAGAGAGAGAGAGAGAGAGAGAGAGAGAGAGAGAGAGAGAGAGAGAGAGAGGGAGGGAGGGAGGGAGGGGAAGGGGGGGAGGGGAAGGGGGGGAGGGAGGGAAGAGGGGAGGGGGGGAGGGGAAGGGGGGAGGGGGGGGGGGGAAGGGAGGGAAGGGGGGAGGGAGGGAGGGAGGGAGGGAGGGAGGGGGGGGAGGGAGGGAGGGAGGGAGGGAGGGAGGGAGGGAGATATTAACGACATCTGAAGGCGAAATTTGGACTATGAGACAAAACCATGTACAACTGTAGTAACCCTTGTGTAGAAATAAAATAAAATGGAAAAGTACTCCCTACACAAAATTGTGTAGGCTGAACATGGAAACAACCATAGGATAGTGTACCGAGTGACAGATAGGTAGTGGGGATAATGTAGTGGTGCGTGGGGAGATGTGGCTCTGACTCTGCAGATAATGGCCATCTAATACATGGGGGCCAGTGACGGGAGTGAATATGTATATCCTTGCTACAGCTAACGGGTGGAGGTGGGTGGAGTATGTGATACATCGGTGGCGGTCTGAGTGCCTCCTGAAGGAAGGCTACCCAGGTGGTGGTGGTGGTGGTGGTGGTGCGCCTGTGCTCCATCATGTGGTCATGGGCTATCCTGACGCGTGAGATATCCTCCAAGTATAATCGTGGTCGTCCATACGAGCTCTATGTGGTCGACGTCGCACTCTCTGTGCCACTGCCTGGTCGAGCATTAGCCCTATGTCTCTGGAAGGTGGGCTTGTCTGATTTAGCCAATCTCGCTCAAAGAACTGAGTAATGGTCTGCTGTGTACTCATCCGTGTTTGGTGCGTGGGCTGTAGCAACTGCTCTCGACTCTCATACGTTGCTGTGAGGAATCGTCCCAACCTCCACTGGTCCCCAATGGTCATGCAGAACTGTAGTGACTCCTCTATATGGAACTGTGCTCGTAGACTAAGTATGCTCGGCATCTAGTAACAAAGTGCTCCTCACTCTATCTCTGTATGGCTTACTGTGTGGAGAATGAGTTCTCCTATGCGCAACGGAAGTGTGTAGTGAGCCCTTGTAGGTCCAGCACTTGGACAAATAGCTGCACCTTAGATAGCTTGCTGCTCTCAATACAAAACTCAAATGGACTTGAGCCTTTAGTCAATCAAAGTAGACAAAGAGGGCTTTCTAACAAGCTATAAATAACTTAATTTTGACAAGTTTTGATTAGGAAACACAACTGACAAAGATGAACTACCTGTCCACACAGGTATGCGGAAGAACTGAGCTTCACTCTCGGACTGATAGCTCTCTGAATATATATCCTTTGAGAAAGATATTTGGTACAGAGAAAGTAGACACAAATAGCTTTCCAACAAGCTAAAAATGAAGTAATTTAGATGAGTTTTGATCAGGAAACTCAACTCACCAAGATAGACCACCTTCACACATAAGTACATTGTAAAACTGGGCTTTACTCTTTGACAGATATCTCACAGATTATGAATGATCTGAATGAGATATTTGAGACAATGAAAGTAGATGCCAAGAGCTTTCCAATAAGACAAAAATCACGCAATTTGGATATGTTTTGTTTGGGAAACTTAATTGACCAAAATAGACTACCTATATACACAGGTATACTGAAAAACTGGACTTCACTCTTTCACTGATATCTCACAAACTACATAAGCTTTCAAAGAGATATTTGATATGTAGAAAGTACACGAGATAAGCTTTCCAATGAATGTTTAAACGCACAAAATGGTTACATATGCACTGAGATATGAGCTCTGCAGCAGAGCTGTGTACAAACTGACGTGCGGCTAGAAGGAGTCTAAGGGAAGCCAAAATGACAAAATGGCCAGATCCGACTATTGGGAGCTCTTGCCTCTTTCTCTCCTTCTTTTGAATGTGCTCCCACTTCACTTTTATAACCAATGAGCATGTGAAGAAGTTTGTGCCTTCTTCTTAACTCACCACTTTCTCCACTACATGCTACTAACTACAAGGCAAGATATTGTATCTCTTACTCATCATGAATTTTGACTAGACTTTTTCTTTTATTATTTTTTCCTTTTTTCCTCCACTTTTTGTTTATCATTATATTTGGTAAATTTACTTAAGCATGGCTCATATGAAAATGAGCTTGTACATTTATCTTCAACACTCCCCCTCAAACTCATTTGGGAGTTATCTTCATCCATGTCCTTCAAATTTATCGCATCCTTGAAACCTTTGAGTTTAGAAGCATCCAAGAACTTTGTAAACATATCTGCAACCTGCTCTTTGGTTCTGATGAACTTTACCTCCACATCTTTGCTCAGCACCTTCTCCCTTACATAGTGGAGCACCTTCTCCCTTACATAGTAGTTGGACCTCTATGTGCTTGCTCCTTGCATGAACAATAGGATTGCTTGCCAAGTAAATACTTGACATGTTATCATCGTATATAGGGATCATTCCAACTTGCACTCCAAGATCAGCCAAAAGCTTTTTAATCCACATTGCTTCACATGTGGCAAAAGCTTATCCTCTATATTCAGCCTCCATAGATGAAAGTGCAACAGTAGGTTGTTTCTTTGAGCTCCATGTGATAGGTTTGCTTCCTATCATGAACACATAACCTGAGATTGATCTTCTATCTTCCTTTGAACTTGTCCAATCAGCATCACTAAAGCCTTTGACCTGCAGTTCTTCATCAAACTTGTAAAAACAAAGCATGATTAACTGTATGCTTTATGTATCTCAACACTCTCTTGGCTGAATTTAAGTGTTCACTTGTTGGGGCTTGCATAAACTTAGAAAGTACACCAACAACATAAGACAAATCAGGTCTTGTAATGTTTGCATAGATCAATGATCTTACAATGCTTCTGTATGTCGTTACATCTTCCAATGGTTCTTCATCATTTGAACAAATCTTTGTATTTGTGTCCATGCGTTGAGTGAGTCGTTTGCATTCACTCATTCCAAATCTGAAAAGAACATCCAACAAGTACTTCTTTTGCATCAAGTAGATGCCACTCTTTCCATAAACAACTTCAATTCCTAAAAAATATTTCAGCTCTCCAAGATCTGAAATTTTAAACTCCTTACGAAGCTTCCTTTTGATATCTTTAATCCCTGTAACATCATTTCCTGTTATGATGAGATCATCAACGTATATGCAAATATATACCTCTCTATTTTCTTCCTTCTTCATGTACAACGAAGGATCTGCACTACTTGGGTTGTATCCACACTTAGTTAGATACTCTACCAATCTCTGATTCCATCCTCTTGGTGCTTGCTTCAAGCCATAAAGTGCCTTCTTCAACCTGCAAACAAAATCTGGATGGTTTTCATCTTCAAATCCAACCGGTTGACTCATGTATACCTCTTCTTGTAGTTCTCCATTGAGAAAGGCATTTTTGATGTCGAGTTGATATAATGGCCATCTCCTTGAAGCACCAATTGCTATTAAGGTTCTGATAGTTCCCATCTTTGCAACGGGGCTGAAAACTTCATCATAATCTATGCCTTGTGTTTGTTTAAATCCTTTGGAAACTAATCTAGCTTTATATCTAGCTAGTGAACCATCAACATTCCTCTTTACTTTAAACACCCATTTCATACCTTCTTTCTTTGGCACTAGCTCCCATGTGTGATTATCTTTGAGAGCTTTGATCTCCTCTTTCATAGATTTCTTCCATTCCTTTTGTGTTCAAGCTTCTTCATATGTCTCAGGCTCTTTGTCTTTGATAACATGCATCATGTATGCAAAATGTGTCGCCATAAAACTATCATAACTCAACAACCTTTGAGTTGGATACCTTGTCCTTGAAGATCTTCTTTCATTGCCTTTAGAAAGTTGCTTCTTTAACCTATTTAGCTTTACCATCGGAGTGATTACTTCTTCATATTCTTCTTCACTTGCATCTACCTCATTGTTTGGAGTAGCACTAGCCTCTTTGGCTCTACTATGAGCTGAATTTGGAGACAAAGAATGACTCCCCCTCCATGTTGAACATTCTTCATTTGATGTAGATGCCTCTGGACCTGAAGCCTTTGTGCTTGATTGTTGAACTTCTCTTTGATTTGTTCCTGCATAATCATCACAATCTTCTTCAAGAACCTTTTCCTTTCCTTTATCTTCATACCATGGTCTAAGTTCATCAAAGACCACATCTCGCGAGACTCTTAATTCCTTTGTTCTAGGGTTGTAACACTTGTATCCTTTTTGCTCCGTCGAGTAGCCGATGAAAATGGATTTTTTTGACCTTGGTTCCATCTTTGTTCTAACTTCTTGTGGAATGTGAACAAAGCAAACACATCCAAACACTTTGAGGTGTGTAAGATCAGGTTTCTTATCGGAATATACCTCTTCAGGAGTCAAGTGATGTATTCCCGATGTTGTGCACCTATTCGTCAAGTAAATGGCGGTTGTGGTAGCTTCAGCCCAATAGTACAATGGTACCTTCATCTCGTTGAGCATGCATCTTGCAATTTCAGCAAATTGCCTATTTTTCCTCTCAGCTACTCCATTTTGTTGTGGTGTATACCTACAAGTGAATTGCCTTTTGATCCCATTCTCTTGTAGAAAATCTGAAAATTCTTTGGAGAAGTATTCTCCTCCACCATCGGACCTTAAGGTTTTGATAGACCTTCCTGTTTCCTTTTCAACTTCAACTTTGAATCTTTTGAATATAGAAAACACCTCTGGTTTTTGCTTCGTAAAAAACAGCCGTACCTTTCTTGAGTGATCATCAATGAAGGTGACAAAAAATCTATTACCAGCCACTGATGCCTCTTGGGTTGGTCCCCATACTGAGCCACATAATTGCTCCTCTTGAATGGCTGCCTCGTTTGCTTTCCTAGTTGACAAGCTTCACATAACTCATGTAGTCCAATGCTATTAAATTTTGGAAGACCTCTTACCACTTCATGTTTGCTCATGTCCTTCAGCTTTGGAATGTTGATGTGTCCTATTCTTTTGTGCCATAAGTCCAGCTCTGAAATCTTCTTGTTCCCACATTGAATGTACATGACCTTTCCACGTGGATGTTGGACATCCAAAGTGAACATCCTTCCTTCTCTTCTACCTCGAGCAATGACCTTGAAGCCTTCCTTTGGATTCTTTATGAAGCACCCATTCTCATTGAATATGACATGATAACCCTTCTCTACCATTTGTCCTACTGAAATCAAGTTCTTTGAAATTGTAGGAACATGAAGAACATTAGATAGTACCTTTGCTCTGCTTGTATCTCCAAGCCTTATACCTCCAATGTGTTCAATCATGTGTTGAGTATCATCACCTGTTTCAACACATCCTTTTCCACTTGGTACCTGTAGATTAGTGAACAAACTTCCTTGGCATGACATATGGTTACTACAACCTGAATCAATGTACCATTTTTTGTCATCTTCACAAGAGCTTCTATACTCATGTCTCATTGCAAGTAGTGTGTCCTTGCTTCCTTCACTTGAGGTGCTTGCATAGTTGCTTTGGTTCCTTTGATTGCCTCCATTTGGTCTTCCATTCTTCAGCCAACAATCGCTAGCATAGTGTCCTACTTTACCACAATGATAGCATGTTATACCTTTATGAGAATTGTAGGAGCTTCGGCCTCTTCCTCTACTTCTACCTCGACCTCTTCCTTGTGTGTTGGCATTTGATGCATCCTTGTTGTCTTCCGAAGTGTTTTGATTGTAGTTGGAGTGGTTGTGACCTCTTCCTTTTCCTCTTGAGCCTCCTCTTGAGTTTCTTCCTTTACCTCGACCTGCATATAACATTTGGTTGTGGATGTCCTTTCCTTTGGGACCACCGAAGCTAAGCTCTTCTGTGACAAGATGAGGGATTAGTTGTTCAAAACCTGGATATGAATCTTTCAAGTTAATGGAAGTTATAAAAGGCTTCCATCTTTCATCTTCTCTCAAGCCATTGAGAGTATAACACACAAGATCTTCGTCTTCAACCGTTGTGCCAATAGAAGCTAAAGCATCGCTTAGCTCCTTAATCTTCAAAGTATATTCAGCTATGGATTGACTTGAGCTTTTCTTGATTGTGTTCAACTCTTCTTGAGTTGAAGTTTCCTAGCTTTGGTATTTGTTGAATACATCCTTTCAAGAGCTTCCCAAGCATCCTTAGCTTTCTCTAGATGTTGAATATTCCCTACCATGGCATTAGTAATGACTTGCGAAATGAGGAACATGACTCTCCTATTCCTCTCTTCCCATTCTTTTGCTTGCCTCCTTTGGACTTCGGTGGCCATAGCTTGATTGATTTGAGGTTGAGCATCATCGCCCCTCACAATACCCCATAAGCCTTTGCCCATTAGGTAGTTGGTCATTCTAAACCTCCACACGGGATAGTTATCTTTATCCAACTTCTCTACTTGTTGACCCAAGTCAGCCATTGAAGAGTATCAAAGATTTTGAGAGTTACCTCGAATACTCATAGTCCTTTGCTCTTGCATTTATGAAGCTCTCTCTTGTTTTGTAGCTCCTCTTTTGCTTTGCTTCAACTCAAGCTCTGATGATGAAGCTTCAGCACCAAGTTCGCTCTGATACCAACTGTGGAGAATGAGTTCTCCTATGTGCAACGGAAGTGTGTAGTGAGCCCTTGTATGTCCAGCACTTGGACAAATAGCTGCACCTTAGATAGCTTGCTGCTCTCAATACAAAACTCAAATGGACTTGAGCCTTTAGTCAATCAAAGTAGACAAAGAGGGCTTTCTAACAAGCTATAAATAACTTAATTTGGACAAGTTTTGATTAGGAAACAACTGACAAAGATGAACTACCTGTCCACACAAGTATGCGGAAGAACTGAGCTTCACTCTCGGACTGATAGCTCTGTGAATATATATCCTTTGAGAAAGATATTTGGTACAGAGAAAGTAGACACAAATAGCTTTCCAACAAGCTAAAAATGAAGTAATTTAGATGAGTTTTGATCAGGAAACTCAACTCACCAAGATAGACCACCTGCACACATAAGTACATTGTAAAACTAGGCTTTACTCTCTGACAGATATCTCACAGACTATGAATGATCTGAATGAGATATTTGAGACAGTGAAAGTAGATGCCAAGAGCTTTCCAATAAGACAAAAATCACGCAATTTGGATATGTTTTGTTTGGGAAACTTAACCGACCAAAATAGACTACCTATATACACAGGTATACTGAAAAACTGGACTTCACTCTTTCACTGATATCTCACAAATTACATAAGCTTTCAAAGCGATATTTGATATGCAGAAAGTACACGAGATAAGCTTTCCAATGAATGTTTAAACGCACAAAATGGTTACATATGCACTGAGATATGAGCTCTGCAACAGAGCTGTGTACAAACTGACGTGCAGCTAGAAGGAGTCTAATGGAAGCCAAAATGACAAAATGGCCAGATCTGACTACTGGGAGCTCTTGCCTCTTTCTCTCCTTCTTTTGAATGTGCTCCCACTTCACTTTTATAACCAATGAGCATGTGAAGAAGTTTGTGCCTTCTTCTTAACTCACCACTTTCTCCACTACATGCTACTAACTACAACGCAAGATATTGTATCTGTTACTCATCATGAATTTTGACTATGCTTTTTTTTTTATTATTTTTTCCTTTTTTCCTCCACTTTTTCTTTATCTTTATATTTGGTAAATTTATCCAAGCATGGCTCATATGAAAATGAGCTTGTACATTTATCTTCAACATACTGGGCACCACCTCTCCTCGCTAGGTACTCCTCTGGTCCGCCCCCTCTCGATCTCGAGCTGATGTGATGAAACTCGAAGCTACCCAATGACAACTCGGAGGTGGTGTGGTAAGTATGTCTGCATGTATCGCGGAGTCTCAATAAAGCCCTGATCTGAGATCTATAGAAAATGCTCACGATAGTAGAGCATTTTCGGTGGAATTGTATCCGTGGGGCTAATCCATGTCCTTTGTATATATGTATGCCATATCTCCTGGTGAATGACCTTGTTCCTCTCCTAGTGGGAGAGCGAATAGGTGGGGGCCTGTAAGTCGTACTGCAGTGGTGGTAGTTTGGTATGTCAAATCCATGATGGGCCAGCCAATTTCGTATCTTTGCGTACCATGAGGAGGTGTCACCTAGTAGTGCCATGCTGCGTGATGCTTGGAAAGCTCGATAAGTGATGCGCTCCGTGTCCATGCTTTGTATCCTGTGTAATAGGCATAGTGTCTGGAACATAGCCTCTACTAGCATTGGTGATGAAGCAAGCTCTCCTGTGATGATATCATGTGATACTGAAGGCTTGCTGTGGATGAGTCTGGCAATCATGAATTTGTGGCCTCTCCAATGCTGCCTATGCTGAAGTAGTTAATCTTGGCCCCCATATGGTTGCTCCATACATGAGCGCTGGCATAACGAGAGTGTCGAAGAGCCATCCCTTTGTGCGGGGCTCTTGAAAATGTGCATGGTGGCACTGTCTCTCCATCAAGGCTAGTGCTGCGTATCCACGTGTGATGCGATCCTGGGCTGCCTGAAACATAGAGAAAACCGTAGAGGCTGCTGTGAATGTCACTCCGAGATAGACATATGATCCGACTACCTCAATCGGTCCTCCTGCTACTTTGAAAGAACTATGTCTCCTCACCTGTGCTGATGTATGAAAAATCATAACCTTGGTTTTACCAAGGTTCACAGATAGCCCTCTATGTATACAGAAGTTGTCTAGGCACATAGGTGGCACTGTAGACCTGTAGATTCTGAAAGTAGCACAATATCATCAGCATATAAAAGAATATGAACAGTAGTCCCTTGTACCTCAATGCCCTCCCTTCCCTGCTGTCGTATGAAGTCCAGTGTCTCATCAACGTATAGACCAAAGAGGGTGGGTGAAAGAGGGCACCCTTGCTTCACCCCGGTAGTGCTAGCAAGTGAGTCAGATAATCCACTTGGACATCTGACTCTACCAGATACTCTCTCATGTAAGGCGTAGATCCGCGTCTGAAGAGCCGTTCCCTGGAACTGTGTCGAAGGCTTTGCAGAAGTCCACAAAACAGAAGTATAATCTCCTCTTCCTCACTCTTGCATCAGAGTGAAGATGTGGTCAATGGTAGAGTAATCTTGTCTAAAACCTTGATACCCTTCCTCTCCGCGAGAGTGCTCATCTCTGTTGCTAGCACTGTCCCATATAATTTGGCCAATGTGGGGCCAGTCATGATCGTCCGATATGTAGCTGGATCCATAACGTCACTAAGTCATGAATGGGCACTATGATGTGCTCAGTCATGGGTCAGGGAACCCTTCAAGCAGTGCACGGTTGAAGAGGTGGGCAATGAGTGGTGCTAGAGTCCTGCAGGCTGCGTCCGTATATGAGGTGCTTTGCCTGTAAACTGAACTGGTCATGAGCTCTGCCATGATGCATATGTGAAATAGCGCGGCTCACCATGGTGGGTGTGAAGAAGTAAGAGGTAGTGGGGCGTGAGCTCTGCGGCCTGGGAATGGGGGGCTGGTCTGGGATCTGGTATAGGCTCTGTGCGTAGCTATGCCAAATGCTTGGGTCTCGAATGGGTATTTGCTGTCTCCTCTCCCTCAGATGTCACGATGCCACTGCACTATCCAGACTCATGAGGAAATGGTAGATATTCGAGTACTGTCTCTCCTCCCACTCCGACCGCTTGTGGCGAGTAAGCCTCTCGATGCGACGCTGTGCCTGTTTGTGTGTAATATCCCCTCTATGCTCTAAAATCGGTAGATGTTTCCTGAGTTCCTGACAATCTGCATCATACCAACGGTTCTGGGGCATGGATCCTATGCGTGGAGGATGTGTATGTGTCTGATGTGGAAAGCTGCGGATAGCTAAGTCATGAAGGATGGTGGTGATCTATGACATGAGTGTGTCCAAAGGTGAGGATGGATCGAGGGAGAGTAGGCTAGTGTGTAAGTGGTATGCGTACACATGTGAGAGTTCGTGTGTGAAGTATATCGTGGTGTGTGGCTCAATGGGTGAGGGAGGGTCTAATGGGATAGGAGATGAAAGTGTGATTATGATAAACATATGGTCAGTACCAAGTGGGCGTCGCCCAATACTAAGTGAGGGGGTAAGTGAAGCTCCAGAGATGGTGCCCGGAATGTAGTCAACCATGCTCTCACCCCCTCCGTGAGGGAAGCAAGTAAGTCCGGCTGAACCTGGCCAACGGTTCATCCCGTCATATATAACGAGATGGTGTCGGCTGCCTAGCTCAAGCAGATGTCTTCCATACCCGGTGGTGTCCTGACCCATATGTGCCGACACTCTACCGGTGCTCATCTCATCGGGGTCTCCGCCCCTCATGAGATGTGGATGATCCATGTCATATGCCTCGCACTGATGTGATTGGGTGCAGCCATTGAAGTCCCCCATAAGTAAGACTTCACTTAGGGTGCTCCAGTGTAGTATCTCATCTGAAAGTGCTGTGTATGGTGAGTCTCTGTCCAGGATCGGTCCCCCAAGGTCCTGTCTTGCATATCAGGATCTTCCTGGTAGGAAGTAGCATATAGCAATGTAGATCAAGCTCCCTGGTGCTATCTCCATGCTTACCCACATGTATCGTGCCTCCTCATCTCTTCCTAGGATATGGATCCAGCTCTGTATCTCCTGTCTAAATATGATGGCAACATCCCCTGACCCTCGTGCTTGACTCTGTCTGGTCGAGTTCCTGAATGAAGATTCCCAATGAAAACCTGCAATGCGAGGTAGGCCTCTCTTTGGGCTCTCATGGGTCTATGTGATGCAAGCAAAGACATGTGACTCCAGGATCTCCTTGGCTCTGTCTGGTCGCGCCCAGAGTGCCCCGTTGCAGTTCCACATTGCTCCTCTGAGTGGTGCCTACTTGTGTAGTGATGTCTCATAGGCCGCATGGCCCTATTTGATAAGGCATCCGTCTATGAAGACCTTACCATCACGGTAAAAGGCCTTCCTTCCCTCTCGACGCGCCTAGAGTATCTGTGGCATGCAAGATCGTCGGTGTGCTACCTGCATCCTCGTGAGGTCCTCGTCCATGTAAAGGGTGCCGCCGAGTAGTCCACGTAGTAGTGATCGACGTCTAAAAAAGGTGGTTCATGTCTCCTCGGAGCTCATCTGAAGGATGAGTGCTTGCAAATGAGATGTATCCCTCCCAGCCCTCCATGCACCTGTGAAGGGCATGCTCTCATATCCAAGTCGACGGCAAATGGCGGTGGCGTCTGCTGTCGGTGATGCTCCCTCTGGTAGGCCCATAATCCGAATGTGGAGTCTTCGGATGTGTCGAAGTCTCTCCTCCTCGAGTGTATCTTGAACCCATGTTAGCTCTTCCTTCTTCACGTCTTCCTTGACTTCCTTCCTCACTTCTTCTTTGACCTCCTTTTTAATATTTTTACTTACTACTTCCACCCAATTATTTTGTGTTGCTTCCATCTATGATATGATGTGTTCTTGCATATCCATCTTCCAATCATTCTTGATTTCCTCTTTTAAGTCATATAGCTTTGTGATCTCTCCTTCGTCTTTTGAAATCTTTAGCTGAATGATTTCTTCTTGAAGCTTATGCGTTTCAGCTGTCCATTCATCTCGGTCTTCTTCGAGAATTTTGACATGTTCTTCTAGGGCTCTTATTCTGTCAATGGCCTTCCTCATTTCTTGATTGAGTACTCTGTCTGCCTCCTTCTTTGCCTCTCTGATTGCTTTAGCTATCATGTCCTCCACTTCCTTTCTTTCAATCCGCGCCATGCTGTTTCTCAAATGGTACAGGTATATATATATATATATATATATATATATATATATATATATATATATATATATATATATATATATATATATATATATATATATATATATATATAGATAGATAGATAGATAGATAGATAGATAGATAGATAGATAGAGAGAGAGAGAGAGAGAGAGAGAGAGAGAGAGAGAGAGAGAGAGAGAGAGAGAGAGAGAGAGAGAGAGAGAGAGAGAGAGAGAGAGAGAGAGAGAGAGAGAGAGAGAGAGAGAGAGAGAGAGAGAGAGAGAGAGAAAGAAAGAAAGTGTTTTTACGTCTATTAAAATGCAGAACTCGGCCTATGAGACAAATCGATGTACATGGGTGTATCTTCTGTCTATCAGAGAAGATAAAAGTGCTGAAAAAGAAACTGGTAAAGCTGATACATATCTCCGTGAAATGCGTGTGGAGATACCCATGAAAGTGGGGGGGTGTATGGAGTGCGATATCTATGACAGTCTATATGCAAAGGGGTAGTACAACAAGCATTGGAATGCATCTGAAATGACTAACTAGCTCCATCCTGTGCTAGTGAGCGGGTGTAAGATGTGATACATAGGTGGAGGTGGAGTCAGGGCCATCGTGGTAGCTTCAGCAGGATCAGCCATCATCTGGAATCGTCTCTCCTCCATGGCGCGATGGTGACGAGCCTCGATCTCTGCAATCTGATGTCGGTGATGTCTCGGGGCCCGATATCCTCTAGCATGGGGTTGTCTCCTAGCTCGGGCAGTCTGTGAGATGACTCTGTCTCCCTCCTGTATGGGCTGCTACAGTAGGCTGGAGTAGGGAATCTCTATGACTCTGTATCTCTAGTAGGAATCGCCCGAGCTTTCGCTGGTCTCTAGAGTCCATGATCTCTCGGAGGGTGGGCTGCCCTGTAAATAGAGTCCCGTATCTACCTCTGATGCCATCATATGAGAGAGAGAGAGAGAGAGAGAGAGAGAGAGAGAGAGAGAGAGAGAGAGAGAGAGAGAGAGAGAGAGAGAGAGAGAGAGAGAGAGAGAGAGAGAGAGAGAGAGAGAGAGAGAGAGAGAGAGAGAGAGAGAGAAATGAAATGAAATGATACATTTACGTCTTCAGAAGGCCAAAATGACCTATGAGACCAAAAGTTACAAAACTGGTGAATCTGATACAAAATCTGAGTACCAAAGGAAGTGGTGTTGAAAATGAAAGATGTAAAATAGCTGGGAAAAGGCTAACACCAAGACTAATACAACAAGGGGCTGATACATAGGAGGGATGTGCTGATATACAAGGCTGGAGATCTATCCTCATCTGCATTGTGGGCGTCTGAAGAGCACAGCTCGAATCCTCCGCTGTAGTCTCCGTCGATACTGTGTAACACCTCTCACTCTCGGTCGTCTAGATCTTCTTAGCTCCACTGCTCGGTCTATGAGAGTGCCAGTAGTGGCTGTATGAGTGTGGACAGAGCTCTGTACTAGATGCTCTACTGACTGCTCCTCTAGCTGCCCAGTGTCTGGTGTAAAGAAATCCGTAATCTGTAGAGAGAGAGAGAGAGAGAGAGAGAGAGAGAGAGAGAGAGAGAGAGAGAGAGAGAGAGAGAGAGAGAGAGAGAGAGAGAGAGAGAGAGAGAGAGAGAGAGAGAGAGAGAGAGAGAGATTGCAGGCTATAAATACAGTGGTGGCTGGGATATTGCATGATGTAATTGATGATACTCATAAGGATATTCAGAATGTGCGGGATGTTTTTGGAGCAGATGTTGCAAGATTAGTTGCTGGTGTGTCAAGGCTAAGTCACATCAATCAAGTAAGATGGCAACATTCTTTCTTTCATTTTGAGTGGTTCATGGAACAAGGAAACTCTCAATCACAATCAAAATATAAGCCTGTGCAGCTGCTATCCATGTGAGAGGGTGCTTTGATGAAAACAGGGTTGGCATTGCATTTAAAAGTTAACTGGAATAACATGTTTATGCAGTTGCTACGTCGACACCGAAGAACCTCTTCAAATAGGACTCCATCAAACAATGGTGGCTTGACCCAGGAAGAGGTCAGACAGGATTTGAAAGAACCTACCATTTGTATTTCATTTATATGCTGTCTGTGTGATCGGAAGTCGTGACAGCTGTGATGCAGCCTTGGTTTTTCAGGTGAATAGTTTGAGAGTCATGCTGTTAGGAATGGTGAATGATCCCCGTGTGGTGCTGATAAAGCTTGCAGATCGATTGCATAACATGAGGACAATGTGTGTTTTCTTTTGAAATACGCATCTGTGAGTTGGTTAATCTAACAATTACAAACATGAACTTCAGTGTCTGATGAGGTCCCTTTCATTTTGCAGTTATGCATTGCCTCAAACAAAAGCCTATGCAGTTGCACAGGAGACACTTGCAGTTTGGTGTTCGTTAGCCTCACGATTAGGTGTTTGGGCTGTCAAGGCAGAGCTTGAGGATCTTTGCTTTGCAGTTCTTCGTGTGGGTCTCTCTCACTTATTTCATCTTGTTG
>CM035429.1:10557747-10607747 GCA_020310875.1 Ceratopteris richardii | reverse complement strand
AGTTAATAAAGTCTTCTATTCTGGGAATGGTCTTTTTGAGGTCATTTTTAATTACAATGCTGTGAAATCGCAATTTCTTGAGCAGACAGTTTTTTTATGTGGCTTGATGGCGCATGTTTTTCCATGGAAGCTCGTGAAGGCTATGAAAGAAGAACTTCTATATAAATGCCCTGTTTGGGTGGAGCTTATAGATCTTCCGTCCTTCTTGTGGAGCAATATTGGTCATGTGGCTAAAGTGCTGGGTAAATTGCTGAATACTCCCTCTATTTCTGCACCCAATAAAAATAGGATCTGTGTTCTTTGGAATACTTCGAGGCCATTTCCCAAAACGCTTGGTATTAACGTTCCTAATGTGGGAAGGATTGTTATCTACCTAAAGTGGGGGAGTATGGCGGGATCTTGTTTTCATTGTGGTAACCTAGGCCACTATTCGAAGAACTGTCCTACTTTAAAGTCAGAAGGAGTTAATCTCATTCCCACTTGTCCTGGCAGTAAAATCTTAGTTCCTGAGGAACAAGTATTTGGGAGACAGAGGACTATGCCATCTATTTCGCACGCTCATAATGTGGGGGCTCCTAGGCCTTTGTCAGCCCAAGATGTCAATAGTAAAGGAAAAGAATCAGTGATGGAGAAGCAAATGCATCCTACAGCTCCTATTACTCCGGCAAGACTTAATGTATATAAAAGGAGGGAGGGAGAGGGTACGAGTAAGGATACCACTGTAAGAAATGGTGAAGGAATAACAAAGAGAGTTGTTGATAATGAAGGGTTTACCCCAGTTAGTTACAAGAAGGCCTTGCTTCGGGGTAAGCGTAGCAAGTTTCAGTCTGGTTATTCGGCTTCTCCAACGGGTGATGCTAACTTCGCTCCCCACTCGGATGATTATATGACAGAATATTATGATAATATGGATATCGTATTGCAAGACTTGGCTCCGGCTCTGACTCACATGGATTCTTCTCATACTACTCCGCCGGGTTCATGAAAATTGCGTCATGGAATATTCAAGGTTTAGGGCAGTACGGAAAATGGACAAGGCTGTGGTGATGGATTATTAGGAATCAGTTGGATTTGGTAATGATTCAAGAGCATAAGAAACATGATCATGCCGAAATGCTTTTAGATACAAAAGATTTCCGCTTGCGATATAATGGCATCAAAGACAAATATTCTGGCTGCTTGTTTATTATCAAAAAAGATATTGCTTTCAAGGTGTTGTTTGATGATCCCCAGGGTAGATTTCTTATTCTTCATCGCTCAATCCGAGAAATATCGTATGTTTGTATTAATGTGTATGCTCCTAATTCCCCGATGGAGAGAGTTAAGACTTGGAACAATCTGCTGCATGCTATCCATTTATGTGCAAGGCTTCAAGTTTGGAAAAATGCCCGTATTCTAATGTGCGGTGATTTCAATATGGTAGATGCAAATATGGACTGCACAACTGCTTCATCCTTGATATCTTCACAAGAAAACTCTATTTGGACTGAAATTTTGGAGGTGTTGAATTGTAAGGACTTATGGGGGTATATTGAAGGACACACACTTCGGTTTACTTTTCATTCCAGATCACATAAAAGGGCAATGAGTAGGTTAGATAGATGTTATTATTCTCATGTTTCGACTTTAAATGTTACCTCCGCTATGTGGGTTGATGCTACAATGCTTCTTTCTGATCACAACCCTATTCTAATTTCCCTTTGCGAATCAGATTGGAAATCAAGCATTCTTGATAAGTTTTGCAGAAGCCCCTTGAGATTGAATCACTCTTGGCTTCAAACGTCTCTTTTCAGAGCTAAGGTTGAGAAACTGATTCAGCAAGTACTTGCATCAAAATTCTCGCCTTGTATGAAATGGGAACTTTTGGTAACGCGTATGCAGGATGTAATTAGAGAATGTGGAAAATACTTTGCTAATATTCTGAGGACGGAAAGAGTTGGAGCTGAGCATCTTATTGTCTTAATGACTGAAAAGGTGGATTCTGGAGAGTTTCTTTTCAAGAATGATTATGCTCGGCTTTGCGATGCTTATAGATGCTTACAGTTAATTGAAAGCAATGCTATCCAGTCGTCCAAAGTTAGAGCTAGATGTACAGAAGTGAATGATCTTCATGCTAATTCTCAATGTTTTTTTGACTTTCTGCGTACTAAGCGTACTAAAAATGCTATTTCTCTGCTTGAGTTTGATGGCCAATCTCTTCGTGATGGAAATGCTATAGCTGATGCATGTACTCAGCACTTTGGAAAACTCTTTGCTGCACCGCATATGGATGATGCTTGGTTTTCTTCTATTCAGGAATCCCTAGTCCATACTCCATGTGTTCTCGAGTCCAGCGCAGCTGATATATGTGAAAAATATATTACTGAAGAGGAAGTTTTTCTGGCTCTAGGATCCCATAAAAATGGTAAAGCACCTGGTATGGATGGCCTCACCAAGGAATTTATCTTATCATTTTGGTCCTCTCTTTAAATGCTGATTTTGGATGTATGTAACGAAATTTGGAGGGATCAAAAGATGCCTTATTCATTTAAGCTCGGGAAAATCAAACTTATCCCTAAAGTGGATGTCCCTAAGCAGATGGGAGATTGGAGGCCTATTACGATGATGAGTATTATTTATAAAATATTTGCCAAAATCTTTGCCATGAGACTGAAATAATTTATTAACAGTGTGGTTCACCCCTCCCAGATTGGGTTTATTCATAAAAGGTCAATTTATGATAACATTCTCCTTACCCAAATGATGATGGAACATGCAGTTGCTTCTGGTCAAGAAATGGTTGGTATACAAATTGATTTTGAAAAAGCTTTTGACGGCATAAGATGGGACTTTATTGCGGTAGTTCTTAGAAAACGTGGATTTGGGTTAAAATTCTCTCGTCTGATTTATATTTTGGCTCAGGACAGTGCTTCCCATGTGGAGATTAATGGAAAGTTATCTGCTCCCTTCTTAATTGAACGCTTCGTGCATCAAGGATGCCCATTGAGTCCTCTCCTGTATGCTTTAGCATCCACACCAATGTTTTATTTGCTAGAAGTTAAAATGAATTCCAACTATATTCGGGGTGTTTCATTGTATGGGATTCAGCAGATTGCAGTGGGATTTGCTGATGATACGTTTATTTTTGCAAAAGCAGATGAGTCTAATATTCGAAGCATTCTTGCTTCCTTGACTTCCTTTTCAGACGCATCTTCTTTGCATGTTAATATGCGAAAATCAGTGCTCATTGATGTTTCCGCCCAACATTTTGAATCTCTTCCTTGGCAAGGACCTAAAATTGGCAAAGGTATGGTTTTCAGACATTTGGGGTACCCGTTGGGAGTGAATGTCTCCACTAATCAAAAAATTCAGTGGGTATTTCGTAGAATCAAATGCAAAATGGAGTTGTGGCATTCCTCGCAGTGGCCGCTGCATGCCAGGATAAGGATAGTGCAAGCTTTTCTGCAACCGTATGTTATGTATTACCTTTTGCTTTTGGATTGGAAGAAATGTCATCTTCTTGCTATTGATTGCTTGGTGAAGAGCTTCTTGTGGGACAAAAAACATAGCCGTGCATTGGTGTTGTCAGCTTGGACTTTGTGTGTCAACCCAAAGACAAAGGTGGCCTTGGTATTTTGGATTTTGGATCTCATATAATGGCTGGGCGGACAGCTTTTCTTATGCGTGTTACCTCCTCTTATAAACCCCTCTAGACAGATGCATTTTGGAGGGTAATAGAGAATGCAGTGGTGTATTATAAGGGAAGGTGGAACCTTGATGTTTGGAACAAGTTTTTTTCTCACGCTCCACTGCAAACTACTTCCTCTACCTTACTTGTTTTGCTTCAAAGTTTTAAGCAAATTGCTTGAAATGGAATGGGAGGCAACGTTACGTGGGGAACTCATTTGCGTCATTATCTCCGTACTGGTCATTCTTAACAAATCCTCCATTGGCCTATGCTTTAGGTGCAACAGCTAGGTACTTTAATAATAAGGGAATTGATTCCATTGCAAAATGCTTCGATGCCGAATGGGAGCTTATGTCTTTTCCCGCCATCCGGAGAACTTATGCAGTAGGCCCGGCATATAGGTCTAAATGGATTCAAATAATTCTCTTTCTACAGCGTTATGAGGCTCCACTTTCTATTGATGCTTTCGATCGCTGGCGCGATTGGCTCTTAATGAAGCACACGAGATGGTGGAATGGGAAAGCTAGCATATTCTATGGTTTGATTGTTCGTTCGGATGGTATTGCTCTGCAATGTAACAAGCGTTGGACGCTAAATAAATCCCCCATTTGGTGGCATGCCAGATTTTCTGCTATTTGGGAATCATCCTTCACTTACAAGATGAAGATTTTCATGTGGAGAATTCTAGTCGGCCATTTCACTCTGGGGGCCTTTCTCTCTAAGCATGGGATAAAAGGAGTACGATGTCCACATTGTGCTTCTTATGCAGAGACTATGCGTCATGCATTTTGGGGATGCGCATGTATTCAAAGATGGTGGAATAATCTTTTTTTGTTTCCTATATGGGATGCTCAACCCTCCAAGTTCGGTATTACTTTTTTGTTGTTTCGTTCGGATGATAGAAGCTCGGATTGGGTGAGAAAGAGATGTATCTTCTTATTGCTTTGGAATATATGGTTATCTATAAACAAGAAATTATTCCACAATAAAGGGCCTATTCCGAATTTCTCTTGGAATTCATGCAAAATTAGAATGCGACTTGACATAGATGTTTTGCCAGTTGAGGACAGAAGAGCTCTTGTATCGCTCTTAGATTCGCTTTGACTCCTTGTTGGTTATATCCTCCATCTAGATGGCTTTAGCATATTGTTAGTAGTGTAGGACCTACCTTGGGGAACAGGGAGAGTTCTATCTCCCCTCACGCTCTTGTATCTCATTTTTCTTTAATGCAATAAAGTGAGATTTCCCACCAAATATATATATATATATATATATATATATATATATATATATATATATATATATATATATATATATATATATATATATATATGTCACGTAAGATTCATGAATTTTATTGAGCTATAACTTAACAAAATACTTCCATAACAAGCTACAACATTAGCTCTCTATCTCATTCTAAGGCATGATTCTCAATATAACTGGAAAAAAGTCGAGGTTCCAAGTGTATAAAATTCAGTCCATGCGAATTAATTCGTGATGTGAATTTAAAGAATCTTATTTTATGCGAAAAATTGGCGAATTATTACACTATGCTAAATGCATTTTGGTTAGCTCTGATCTTCTTTTTGTTGGAAGATGCAATTCAGCTATTACTTTCATGTACCAAGGAGATATCAGTTAGCTTGAAGGATATGTATAACACTTGGTTGCCTCTTTCTATAGGTGGACAATCAATTGATGGTCCACATGAGATAATTTCTCAGTCTTTGCAGGTTTCACATGATGATGAAGATCATTCCATTTTTGATGCAAATTTACATGATGCACTTGCGATGGGAGGGCTTACATAGAAGAGGCTAAAACTGTGCTTAAATGGATGGTGTAGATTTTGAGAGAGAGCAAATTAGATGCACCTTTGTCATATCATACTTGTTCAGGCTCTCATAGTGCTTCCTTCGCATCAGATTGCTATGCAATGGCTTCTTCTAGTCTTTGTGATGAGAATGAACCTGTTTCTTTTGATGAAGCAAAAAATTCAGGAAATTGGATGGATGCTACGCAATTAGAATATGATCTATTATGAATCACACTTAATCTTTGTGTGATTTGCCTCCAGGGAAAAAGGCCATTGGCACTAAATGGGTGTACAAGCTCTCTAGTGAGATATTTATGATGTGAGTTATGCAAATGGATATGCAGGTGTGATCCTATTGGTAATAGAGTATTGTTTCTAGTCTCTTGTTATATTTATAGTCTCTTGGATTGCGAGCATGGTGTCTTCTCGGTTTGATGGCATTGACTTTTCGAGATGGAAAGGTCAGATGTGGCGTACATTGGTTCATGCAGGGTTACACATGTATGTGCATACAGATGCACAGAGGCCTCGTGACATGCTCGACCATATATGGATGGATATGGATGTATTAGTCAGCTCCACTATCCGATTACAGCTTGTGGATTCTATATATGAGTCTGTGATGTACGAGGAGACGAGTAGTGCATTATGGGAGAGACTACATGATATGTATGCGGGTCCATTGACTAATGTGAGATATAGATCACATCGACGGCTTCGATGTTTGCACTGTGGTCGTGAGGGTCGTATTCGACGACGTTGCTCCAAGAAGATGCGATGACGACTTCAGAGATATGAACGTAATGCAAGTCAAGTAGTGGTTTCAGGAGAGTCTATGGTATTTGATTATGCTAGTGATGATGATATCACTTTATCCTATGGTTCACCTCAGGATTTCTCTTGTCCATTGGATAGCACACACATGGCTTGGTTGCATGATACATTAACTAGTTTTCATGTTACTCCATATTGTGAGTGGTTTTGGTGATTCTCAGGTGAGAGTCGTGTATGTGTGCACTTGTCTGATGGTACGCCATATGGCATTGAGGGTGAAGGAGATATATACCTTATGTTAGCAAGTGGAGTATTACTTATATTCAGATATATATGGTATGTGCTTTCATTCCCTATGAGCTTGATTTCAGTTAGCTAGTTATAGGAGAGCAGATGTTATGCATTCCTTGGTGAGCATTATTTTCAGTTGCAATTGGGACAACTTATGCTTGTCAGAGGTGTTAGGATTGGGCACATATATCCACTGCAGGCACTTCATGTGAGAGACAGTCTTGTCTCAGTGGGAGTTCAACCTTATGTGCGATGTGAGACTTTTCATGTCTAATTTTGTCTACCTACACATAGGTCTGTTGATATTATGGCAGGATTCAGATGCTCAAATGGATGCACATGTAGAGCATGTTTTGGATGCTCATGATGCTTATATAGAGCATGATTTTGTTTATCATATAGATTCTCATATGGAGCATACTTTGGATGATCATTTGGATGCTTAAGAGCATGATGTGGATGCTCTATGCTCATATAGAGCATTGTGATGATATGTAGTTAGAGTTTTATCATGAGTTTAATCTTAGTGTTGATGTTGTCCGGTTAGCTCATGTGGAACATGATGATACATTTGGTGTGGTAGAGAAGGATAGCTCTTATGATACACAGTGTATGCAAGATCATACTAGCTCTGGAGATGCACAACTAGACACATCCTTGGTTGATAGGATGATTGATCTAGACGATGAGGCAACGATCATGCAGTCATTCTTGGATTCGCTCATGCCAGATGTTGACACAGATATGTCAGGAGATGTTGATCTTGATGATGGTGCTTTGGATGCCTTGGATACTAGCATGGCTAACATACTTAGGTTAGCGAGGAAAACACATGTTTCGTCAGCATTCGGGAGTCTGATGTATGAGTTGTTATGCTCGAGACCATATCTTGCAGTTGCTATTGGAGCATTTGCACTTGGAGTTGTCAGTCGTTCGATGATTGACACATGCATAGAGCGAGTGGGAGCTTTGCAAGAACTTCATCAGTTCTTGCATCATTCGTATGTGAGCTAGACTCTTGTTGATATGAGTCTAGAGCAGTTTGAGGTGCATGGATGCACCTTGTTCGAGGCGGTTGGTGTAGGCTGATCGGTATGGATTGAGATCCGGACTCTTCTTGTACATTAGTATATAGTCCTACATCGTTCTTTGTATATTTTTCCACTTATGGTCACGTTGACCCTTAAATGGGAGATTATTGGGGATGTAAGGGTCATGTGACTATACCCCCATATTCATATATATATATATACAACATTTATAGGTCCATGTGCAAAGTCTTGGGAAATTTAGTCTCATTTTTCCAAGTGAATGGGTAGAGTCAATTTAAGTGATTAGAAGTAGACCATTTTTTTAAAAAGTAGACTACTTTGCAAAAAATAGGCAACTTTTGAAAATAGGTAGACTAAATTTGTAAAAATGCACAATTTTTGAAATGGATCTACTAAGTTTGTAAAAATGGTCAAGTTGGAAAAATTGGCAAATAGGCCACTGGGAAAAGTAGGCAACTAAGCCCCAGGAAAAATAGGAGAGTAAAAAATATGCAACTCAATATTGAATAACTTAATAAATGGGTCATCTGAAAATTACACAACTTAGGAAATTAGACAACTTAGGAAATTTGATTTCTTCACACATGTGGCTATGTTTTTCTTGCAAGAGCTCTTGGGACTTGAGTACATAGCTATTAGCTGCCTTCAAGCTACACATTCACATACTTCTTGCTTTCGCTTGTGAGACTTTAAGGTTTTGGAGAGTGAACCTAAGATGTGAGCTCTTATCTACAGATATACACATGCTTGCTTGCTGAGCTCTAAGGCTCTTAGCCTCTTGTTTCGGCCTTTGAGCTCTAGCACTACCTTCAAGCTTCACATAAGGGGTGAGAAATGATTAATGATTCATTAGAAATGGTGACATTAAGTATTATGGTCAATATGACTTATAGGTTAAGTCACGTTGACCATAATAATCAATGTATGTATGTATATGTATCTATGTATGTATATGTGTGTGTGTGCGTGTATGTATACACACACACACACATATATATATATATATATATATATATATATATATATATATATATATATATATATATATATATATATATATATATATATATATATATATATATATACATATACATATATATACATATATATATATGTATATATATGTATATATATATATATATATATATATATATATATATATATATATATATATATATATATATATATACATATATATATATATATACATATATATACATATACATATATATGTATATATATATACATATATATACATATACATATATATGTATATATATGTATATATACATATATATATATATATATGTATATATATATATATATATATATATGTATATATATATATATACATATATATATATATATATGTATATATATATATATATATATATATATATATATATATATATATATATATATATATATATATATATCTATATCTATATCTATATCTATATCTATATCTATATCTATATCTATATCTATATCTATATCTATATCTATATCTATCTATCTATCTATCTATCTATCTATCTATCTATCTATCTCTGTGTGTGTAAAAGGACGAACCTTACCACCTTGATAAGGCATTTGTACTCTTGGCTAATGGTGGAATCTCCCACACACTTGAATGTCCTGACATGGTGGTATGGGACACCATGACCTTGAGGGGACGACCACCGGTGTGGTTGTAGGCTCCCAAGATGGAGAGTGGGTCGCTTTGGACCCTATGGCTGGGAGTTGAGTTTGATGTCTTCCCTTTACTTGTTTGTAGATATGGATTGTGTTTTGTATGATGGGCACGAAGCTTGGGGTAGTGCTCATGGCGCTAATGTTGGTATGAGAGTCATGAGGAAGAGTGATTGTGCACATGCTTGGGACCCTTTGTATGAGGTGTCTGTGGACTTTGGAAATGCAATGGGTTGCCATGCCAATTGAGGCATTGACACATGTATTCGTGCATAGGATGGAAACACGATTAGGATGCATGTGGTGCGTTAAGAGCATAGAGCTAGTACCACTACGGACTCATCATGAGATAGTTCCTTTGATCCTAGAGTCATTTTTCGTTGACTCAAGTTATGGTGTAGGTCATGATTTTTAGTTCCATAGTGAGTGCTTACAAGTTGGATGCTCAACTTCTCATGGAACTACTACATGTGTAGCATGCATTACAAGAGAGGATTTTCTACGTAGAGGAAAACCCATGCACATGCCATCCCCAAGGGAATGGATTGAGTACACGTTGGAGATCGTGGAGGTTGTGTTAGGAGAGCATGATCATGCCCTCTTTTGGGGCTGGGTGATCATGGATGGCATAGCCATCAAGATACCTATGCAGACACAACATGGATGAAGTCGAGATCAGATGGAGGATGTTGCATTTGCTGCTAGCCCTTCCATGCTTTACATGTGGTGGTAACTTTTTTGGTATCCACATAGGAGTTGTTGCCCACATTAATATGCTTTATGGTTGTGCGTAACTGGCATGGGGACACACGTGATATATTTCTCTTCTACACGGTTTGACAGGGTGAGTAACCTTCCCTACTTGTGGCTTGCTCTTGGTGGTACTTCACATTGGCTAGTGAGTGGTGTTGAGGGATCCACACGAATAGCTTATGAGTTGCCACGGGTGATGGGGGATTCATGAGAGGCATTTTTAGTGTTCACTCGGTTCTTTGCAAGGATGCATGAACTACACAAAGAGAGAGGGGAGAGCATGAACGCGACCTTGCACTTTGTTATCCTCCCACAAGACAACCTATCTCTATGTTGTCGTTGGGTCCTACTCTGTTAACCTCGTGATCTCCATAGTAGCATGCTGGGGTGTACCCTAGGGTAAGCTGGGATCTTGAGACATGTTGACCGTGACATGTGCACAGAATTATCTTTCAAGGATTGTGGTCCTTGATGGGTCACAAGGAAGATAACTTGTCCTATGAGCTGGATTGTCCTCAAGGAATCACGGTTCCTATATTGCACATAAGTCACTTAGTCACTTGGAGTAGTGACTTACAAAAGATTATTTGGTGATGCCTCAAGAGGAAATCTAGATACTAGAGGACTCCAAGGGTAGCCAACGAGCTTGATTGGCCTCAAGGGAGTCTAGGTGGGGCTTCTTATTCAGGTCAGTGATTGACTTGGAGCACGAGCCTGAGTTTGTATGACTTAGGAGTCAGTTAGGATAGTCGGTTACCCTGTTTGTGAACGAAGAAATTGCTGAGGGCAGCAATTAAGAATAAGGGGGGAAGTGTTACACTCCGAAACCCGAAGTACCAAAGTATGGAGTTTCTGCCAAAGTGTGAACTGGGCCACCTCCTTATGAGTCTATAAATGAGACCCTTGGGCTTATTTGGTATTCATTCCTCCTGTGAGGCTCTTGGACTCTTGGCCCTTTGTGGAGTCCCCCACACACCTATAGGGTGTGCGCATGGTGGTATGGGACACGGGGCCCTTGGAGGGGACTGCCATCCACTTGGCTGCAGGCTCCTAACCTCAGGGGTGGGTCGTTGTGGACCTATGACTGGGAGGTAAGTCTGATGTCCACCTGTTCAGCAGGGATGATCTTGGGATAGTGCTGGGGGTGGTACCACCTTCTTACCTGATGATGCCTTAAACCATTACGATTCTACATTATCTGATGCATGCACCTCTTGATAATAGAGTTATTAATCCTTGATTTCGGTAGGTTGCTGATCAGTTAGTGGTCGATTTTAAGTCCCTTGCCATTGGATTTGAAGTCAGGTATTTGCTATGATGCTTGCAGGATGAAGCTTATTGGGCTGTGGACACTGATCAACCAATCATGTTCTTGATGTAGCTTTCCTCGTAGCCTACAAGAAAACCTTGATTAATCAATTATACTTGTAAATAGTACATCATTACTTTGCAAAACGTGGTACGATCTTGTTGGCACAAACTCAAATATTTTTCCTCTGGAAACATTTTTGTTATTGAGAATGATCACAAAAGATATGATATTGGGTGTACGTTAATGCAAAGCTGTAAATAGTACATCATTACTTTGCAAAACGTGGTACGATCTTGTTGGCACAAACTCAAATATTTTTCCTCTGGAAACATTTTTGTTATTGAGAATGATCACAAAAGATATGATATTGGGTGTACGTTAATGCAAAGCTGAGAGACCCCCCCCCCCCCCCCCCCCCCAAAGACTATAAATATGGTAATCCACATGCTCTTCCATTATGTGCCCACTGAAATATTGTTTGCCATCATGGAAATGTACTTCGTTCTGCCAAATTCCTCTAAGATAGTGGATTACAGGAGCATGTCTCTGTGTAGCATGAAAAGATTGAAGATGCTTCTATTATCATTATTGTAGTGAGTCTCAATGTTAAGAATTCACAATGTAAATAACTGCATGGTTTGTCTGAATTGTTCTCCAGAATCCACTCAGAAGGTTGTGTATTGTAAAGGATGCTTGATCTTTGGTTATGCCTTCTTTTGAAGATAATGATCAGGACATGATAAAGAGAAACCTTTTACTCATCAGTTTTGTTCCTTGTGGTATCCTGCTGTACGCTATCCTAGCGATCCCATGTATCATTTATGTTGCCTTCTTTTGAAAATAATGATCAGGACATGATAAAGAGAAACCTTTTACTCATCAGTTTTGTTCCTTGTGGTATCCTGCTGTAGGCTATCCTAGCGATCCCATGTATCATTTATGTGACATTGATTAATAATAATCAGGACATGATAAAGAGAAACGTTTTACTCATCAGTCTTGTTCCTTGTGGAATCCTGCTGTAGGCTATCCTAGCTATCCCATGTATCATTTATGAGACATTGATTAATATGCAGTGATGTTTTTTACCTCCTTTGTAACTTTTTTTCTTGTAACCTACAGCTACATCCCGGGAATGGAAGTCACCTTGTCCGGGAGACTAAAGAGTTTATACAGTACATACAGCAAGGTAAAATTCAGGTGTCATGGATAGTGACATTTTTTGAGTTGTCAGAAATTTCTCTTAAGGTACATTCAGTTTTACTATGGGACAAGCATTGATTTTGTGCATTATGAAAGAAAGCAATCATGTATGTATGTTTTGATTTATTGCATCGAAAACAAAAAAAAAAAAAGGGAAAAATGATAACGTTGTTGGTGCCAAGACTTTATTTCAACCTAATGATGCTGTCTGCCTGTAAGCTCCATATTGAAAAAATTGCTTGAAAAGGTTTTTAATCAAGCTTAGTTGCTTGATCTAAAATAATGGATCCAAGCAGCGTACTGAATCCATTTTTCAGGTTTATTATTGCTTGCTTGATCCTTCTCTTGTTATCCAATTATGGTAGTTTATCACCTGGTCCATTTTCGTTAAAGACACTAATAAGATTGGCAACGAATGTTTACTGCTTCTTTCTGTGTATTATACTTGTACTTTGAATGGGTAGGATGTAACTGTAAGCAAGGCTGTCTTGAAATTTTTCTGTATCCCTTTGGTGTTTCACTTAAATGGTATTTTTCCATTCGATTGAAATCATAATACTCTCAACAGATGCTCAATGTTTATGAGCCTCAGTAAAATCTCCTTTTCTTTCTGCGAGCTACCAAGTAAAACAAATTATTCTTCTTGTTCATGAGTGAATTTCTTCATATTGATAAAACATTAACAGAGTCGGACTAGGTGAATGGGTATTTGGTAGTGTGTTGGTCGTTTTGTTCTACCTTTGTCATGCGATTTCTACTTTTCTTCCTTGCAGATGAAAAGAAAGAACGTGTCAGTTGATCAGATATATGATGCAAGAGCTCTGCGAGTCATTGTTGGAGATGGAAATGGTAAATTCCATGTTCCTGCAGTTGAGGGCTGCTATAATGTTCTCAGTGTTGTCCACAGGTATTTTCGGAGCTTCTGTTATGTCCTATATTCATTTGTAAACAATAATGAACTTTGATCACTGTAAATAATATCAAACTAGCTCTTCATTTGTAAATGAAATTTGATCCAAGTAAATCGTATCAAACTAGCTCCTCTTTAAACAATCATCTGTCCAATCATATTTTTGTTCCTTTTATGTACACTTTTTCCTTACCCTTTTGTACTTTTCCTCATCCTGTGGAAGGGATGGGAAGAAAGGGGTAAGAGGCTGGGGTCAATGTTTGTGTTCTTATTATTTATGACAAGGAATCTGTGTCATATGACCCCCAGGTCAATTACTTCATATGGAACCTTTCTGGCCTTCTTTGGTTTATCTTGAGATTTCACATTTCTGGCTTCTGTTTTGCATATGTGTATGCATCAATGGGACTTGGATTTTCTCATGTTTCAAGAGGCAATGCATACTTGTTAGGTATGGATTTGATACATGTAATTTGGAGGTTTCTATTCATATGTTTGCATAGCATGACATCTCTTTGACTTTGAATTGCTCTTATTGTCCATATGTTCAATGAGTTGGATACATCCCGCATGATTGATGCATGCCATCTTATGTTATTGCATGTCTATTTGACGTGTCTTCCAGGTCTCCTCTTTCATATTGGGATAGTTTGATGTCTTTTTGAGTTTAGCTGGTGTAAAAAGCTTTTTTAGGAGTCGAATGCGGGCCTTATCGTTAATGCATGCTTTATGTGTGCTATACATGCAGTATGTTAGTCACTTTTTGTTGAGGTGATTATGTTCGAGAAGGTTGGGGTTGGGAGAGTAGTGCGGTATGCATGCTTCAGGGCTAGACAAGTGTCGTGCAAGCAATAATGAGAATTAAGGATTAGGCAAAGTCAGTGTCAGCACACAAATTAGACAAATTTACACACTGATGGAGGATGCCAGTTCATTCCTCTTTTATGATCAGTACAACCAGCAAGTGGCTCAGGTGATAGTACAAGATTAGATTCCGTGGCCAAGTATGCACTCAAGGTGCATCAGAGATGGCAACAGTAACACAGTTCAGCACCCACTGAACCTCTCCTTGAGTCCACACCAATGGCCTCAGGCTGTCCCCTTCACTGAGCTGCTCTCAAAGCTAGGAAAGGAGAGGGCATTGAACTATGGCAGATATGAACACACAAACAGAGAAGCTAGACAAGCACAACTTCCAGAGAGAAATGGAATGCAGTGTTTTATTAATATCTGCTAAAGGCCATAATGACATATGAGCCCAAGAAGTTATGAATTGGCGAATCTGATGCAATATGTCTGTGCTGAAAAACACTTACATAGTGAGAGTACTGTAGGTGATGTGGGGTAGGAGTGGATGGACTAAAGACTCTAATCAAATGAGTGAGTCAAGAGAAGAGTATAATAAACCTAGGCAATACAATGAGGAGATGAAGTCTCATGAAGTAGAAGGTAATGAGGTTTACAACAACATAAGGTATTTTCTTATCTTATCTGAGAGAGAAGATAAAAGGGATGGCTCCAAGTTGCAGGAACAGTTTGTGCTTGTTCTCTTGCTCTGGAAAGTAGGTACCTGTGTGCGTTTAAATATGTGATCAGTGACTTGGTTCACAATGATGAATGGCAGAAGTTTAATAGTCAGTTTTAGAGCATGTGATCAGTCAGGCAATATCATGCAATCATATCTCAGGGTTTTAGTAGCTGAATTTGTTTTCTTTTTATTGACATCTGTGCAGGCTTTGGACTCCTATAGGTGGTGAATTCGATGATTATATATTGAATCCCAAACCTAGCAGATATCAGGTAAACCATTTACTTTCTGTTAGCATTTGTCTTATATTAAATTATCTGTAAATGTCCCTTCCTCTTGTTGGATGCCATGTGATTTCCTTAATATTTTTCCTAGGGGAATAGGCATGGCCATAAAGTCATTGCTAGAATTTATGAACATTTGCAGTAAGAATTGTTTAATTTATGCTCATTTTATTTTTGTTTTGTCAGCCACTTACCAATTGCATAAATATTTCCATGTAATATGCATATTCTGTTGTAGTATTGATATGATAAAGTCTGTTCTCTATCTGTTTGCTTGAAATAAATTGAGTATGATCAGCTTTGTATCAATCCATGCTTGTGTACTTGGAAATTCTTTGTTCTTACTTGTACTCCTGCCATTAAGGACTGATGGTATTTGATCCATTCATGATAGTCCTGACTTCTAACTGATCAATTGACTTTTTAGATGTGTCTAATTGTTTTCAATATGCAACATGCTTTGATCAATCGTCCCAACCTCCGCTGGTCTCCAATGGTCGTGCACAACTGTAGTGACTCCTCTATATGGAACTGTGCTCGTAGATCTGAGTATGCTGGGCATCTGGTAACAAAGTGCTCCTCACTCTCTATCTGTGTATGGCATACTGCGCACCACCTCTCCTCTCTAGGTACTCCCCTGGTCTGACCCCTCTCAATCTTGAGCTGATGTGATGAAACTCGAAGCTTCCCAATGACAACTCAGAGGTGGTGTGGTAAGTATGTCTGCATGTATTGCGGAGGGATCTGAGATCTGTAGAAAATGCTCTTGGTAGTGGAGCATTTTCGGGGTGGCAATGTATCCCTGGTGCTGATCCATGTCCTCTGTATATATGTATGCCATATCTCCTGGCGAATGACCCTGTTCCTCTCCTGGTGGGAGAGCGAATAGGTGGGGGCCTGTAAGTCGTACTGTAGTGGTGGTAGTCTGTCTATGTCAAATCCATGATGGGCCAGCCAGTCTCGTGTCTGTGTGTACCATGAGGAGGTGTCTTCTGCTAGTGCCATGTCTCATGACGCCTGGAATGCTTGATAAGTGATGCGCTCTGTGTCCATGCTTGGGATCCTGTGTAATAGCATACTGTCTGAAACAATGCCTTTACTAGCATCGGTGGTGCAGCGAGCTCTGCTCTGTTGATATCATGTGGTACTGAAGGCTTGCTGCGGATCATGGATGAGTCTAGTGATCATGAGAATCTGTGGCCTCTCCAATGCTGTCCATGCTGATGTAGCTAATCCCGGCCCCCATATGGCTGCTCCATACATGAGTGCTTGCGTAATCAGAGTGTCGAAGAGCCACTCCTTTGTGCAGGGCTCCTGAAAATGTGCCTGGTGGCACTGTCTCTCCATCAAGGCTAGTGCTGTGTATCCCCGTGTGATTCGATCCGAGGCTGCCTGAGACATAGAGAAAACCCCAGATGCTGCTGTGAATGTCACTCCGAGATAGATATATGATCCGACTACCTCAATCGGTCTGCATGCTGCTATGAAAGAACTGTGTGTCCTCACCCGTGCTGATGTATGAGAAATTATAACCTTGGTTTTACCAAGGTTCACAGATAGCCCTTTATGTATGTAGAAGTCGTCCATGTAGGTGGTGCTGTAGACCTTCTGCAGATTCTGAAACTAGCACAATATCATCAGCATGTAAAAGAATATGAACCGTAGTCCCTCACATCTCAATGCCCTCCCCTCCCTGCTGTCGTATGAAGACCACTATCTCATCAATGTATAGACCAAAGAGGGTCGGTGAAAGAGGGCACCCTTGCTTCACCCCGATACTGTGAGCAAGTGAGTTGGATAAGCCACCTCAACATCTGACTCTACTAGATACTCTCTCATATAAGGCGTAGATCCCCCATATCATCTCATCTGGAACTCCGATATCGAGTAGGCGTCTGAAGAGCCGTTCCCTCGGAACTGTGTCGAAGGCTTTGTGGAAGTCCACAAAGCAGCGGTATAATCTCCTTTTCCTCAATCTTGCCTGGTCGATTAGGCATCTCAGAGTGAAGATGTGGTCAATGGTAGAGTGATCTCGTCTAAAAATCTCCCTGTCCTTTGTGGGGTGGGGGGAAAAGGGGGGGGAGAGAGAGAGAGAGAGAGAGAGAGAGAGAGAGAGAGAGAGAGAGAGAGAGAGAGAGAGAGAGAGAGAGAGAGAGAGAGAGAGAGAGAGAGAGAGAGAGAGAGAGAGAGAGAGAGAGAGAGAGAGAGAGAGAGAGAGAGAGAGAGAGAGAGAGAGAGAGAGAGAGAGAGAGGGAGGGAGGGAGGGAGGGAGGGAGGGAGGGAGGGAGAGAGAGAGACTCAGAATAAAGGTCACCAACTGAAAGAGGGCTTCCACTAGCATCGGTGGTTTGCCAAGCTCAGCTCGTATAATGTCATGTGGAACGGAGGGCTTGCTGCGGAGCAAGCATGAGATCATGGTGACCTGGGGCCTCTCAATCCGCGTCGACATCGCCTCCGTGATTCCTGGTGCCGATACTGCCGCTGCATACATCAATGCGGGTGTCAGTAGAGTATCAAAGAGCCACCCCCTAGTTCGGGGCTTCTGAAAATGTGCTTGAAAGAACCAGCTGTTGGACGGCCATGCTGTAGCCTAGGGATGGCTCGTGCCTCCCTCTCTTTGATGGATCCCAAGATACTCTGTGCTCTGAGATGTCGGTACAGTCGTCTACACTCCTCATCATACCATCTATTCTGGGATGTATGCCCAAGCCATGTCGAATGTGCGGTGCTGTGGGTGGTGTATGGGAAGGTGAGAGTAGCGGATGTGTGGAGGATCGAGGAGAAGTGGGCGGTGAGGGTGTCCAATGGGGCGGAGGGGTCAAGGGAGTAGATGCGCTCTCGAACATGGGAGCTATAGATATGTGCTAGCTCATGTCTAATGTGAATGGTGGTATGGGCATGTGGCTGTATGGTGGCGGGGTGGGATATGCATGGTGAGCCACGTATGGATAGGGCGAGATATCTTGAAAGAGGCCGCGGAGAGCTACATCGTGGTGTGCTCGATTGCTCCAAACGCCAAGGGAGTGGGCTGCTGCGTGAGGAGAGAGAAAGTAGAGAGAGAAACCTGCACAGAAATTTGGAGAAGAAGATGGAGAAGCGGAAGTTGAAGTAGTCCCAATCAAGTTATGAGAGATTTGGGACCAAGTCTTATTGATAAGTGACTTTTAGGTCATTTGGGCATGTTCACACATGGCCGATGACCAAAAATCATAAAAATAATGTAAATGCCTATAACTCCCCAATTTGGGGTCCAAAAAATACAACAAAAATATGTCTGGAAAGCTCTCGAAGAGAGCTTTCACATGGAAGGGTCAAAATATACAAAAGGAGAGTCCTTGGGGCCTTTATCCCCAACAACCTCCCACTTAAAGGACCAAGGAGGCTCCTCTAAGGTAAGTAACTCCCATCTGCTGTATACATAGCTGATGTTGTGCCTTGGGTAGACACTTCGTGAGAGCATCTACAGAATTCTGTGAAGTATTAACCTTGATCAAAGTGATCAGGCCATCCTCTAACACCTCTCTGATGAAGTGGTATCTGTAATAAAGTAAGTCTATGATCCAAGGGTCTGGCCGGTTCAGACAGATCTGAAATCGGATACCGTTTGGTCATCCGTGTGTATGACCAAAGATCTCGAGTTTAGACTTACTAGGAGGTCTTGTGCTCTTGTGAACAAGTGATCCACTTAGCTTAGTGGTTAAGACTCAAGGGTGTGAAGGACGAGGTCTTGGGTTCAATCCCCATGAGGTACATGGGAAGAGTATTTTGCCCAAAGAGCTCTAGAACCTTCTAGAAGCATCCACTGGACACTTGGCGCACATGTAGTTACATGGCTGACACTTGGATGATTAGTATCCACCTGCCCAAGAAGGCAGTCCCCTGGAGAGAGCTATATATAGAGGCATTTGGTTGGGAGGAGAGTCATCTCTCTAGCATGTGGTGGTCGTAATCCTTGTTCTCTTGCATTGGTATCAGAGCTCAAGGTTGAGCTTCCATGGAGACCTTGATAGGCTCACCATCATCTTGCTCATCATTTTTGCTCGTGGATGTCTTGCTCTCTTTCGAATTTCTACACGCGGCTGTCTTCAATAACGACCCGAAGTTATCTTGGCAATCGATGGCCTTGAGTAGCAAAAGGCTAGCAATTGTATATGCCGTCAGCCCGCAACGGAATCGAACTCAGAACCTCTCAATTAGAGAGTTCTGGCCTATCCACATAGCTCATAGGCGCTCTTTTATTCCCAAAGCCAACGGGCGCCTCTTTGTACATTTTGCAGAGATCATATAATCTCTATTGTTATGATCTTTATTCGCCATTGGAGAAGATCTGCAGTCGACAACGCAAGTTCTTTCTCACAGTCGTCGGGCGTCGAACTCAGTACCTGCAGATTGAGATCATAAATATGTAGTATATCACTAGCCCACAGAGCGTTGCGTGTTATTGATTAACGCTAAGATTGTTTTGTAGTATGCTGCAAGGTCTACAGAGCAAAACATAAGAATTACATTCGATATGTAATAGCGCAAAAAGTAGGGATCGAGCTTGCAATCTCTGGACTCCGAATGAATCCGCTTGACGACGTCGCCTCATGCCAACAACTGTTCACGAGTTCAATTCGGCCTAGCTACTCTCTGTTCGATATTAGCACTGTCGTCAAGGAGCAAAAAAGGGAAGATTTGCAGAATAGTAGTCAGAGCGGGGCTTGATCCCGAGACCTCACAGACTGGGGTTCATTCTTTAGCCATGAGCGCAATCATTATTCTCATTTTTGCGCAGTAGTTTCTCAAAACTGTATGTCCGAATGTCCGAAGAGGGATCCGAACACACAATGTTGAAGTTCAGAGCTTTGCGCTCAGCCAAGTGAGGTAGATTAACGTTCTAATCCTTCGATGGAGACTTTTATCTTCATCGGTTAGCTTGCAAGCTCTTGTTGAGCTGCATCGAAATTGTATTACTGTAGCACTTCATCTCTGTCGAACTACTTCTCGCCGTATGCAAGTCATTGCTATTGGTAAAATTAGCGCAAAATGTTTATGCGCACTATTTGTAAACTGGGGATTTCGAACTTATGATCTGCCGCGCGAGCACCGGATGCCTTGTTGCTATACAAGGTTGAAGAAGAAATAAAAAGTTTAGCTGCAATCAGGGCTTGAACTCAGGCCCGGTGATTCTATTTCATTTTCCATGCCTGTGCTATACCGACGTGCAAACATGTTGTGTATTGGTTACCAGGAGTATATTTTTAATGCTGTCACAGCATCATGCTAAAACCGACCGCAATATTCGAAGTGGAGTCATGAAGATGGCAAATTGAACAGGTTCTGAACATGTGTAATCCCGGGGTCGAACGCCAGACATCATCGTAGAATTCTTCTCTTCTATCGACGCAGACGTGCCTACAGATGTTTTTTATATCAGTTAGCATTTTATATCTGCGGTCAAACAAATGAAGAACACAGTTTAGATGAAGAAGGATCCGAGTTCAAATGAAACATCATTCAACCTCCACATAGGATGGGCTAAAACAAGCATGAAGGTTTCATTTCTTTAAAGAAAAGGACAAGAAGAAACTATGGTCTTCAAGGAGTATGTAATTTTCCTTATGGACCAAAAGGATGATGAATAGCTTCTCACAAGGATCAGAGGATGGACGTAGCTCTATGTGGAGCTAAGTATTTTCCAAGTTATGTTTTCATTTTGATATTTGTTTGCTCGAATGCTTTCATTTAGGATGCTTAATTAGGACTAAAAGCATAGTCCAATTATGGTTATCTCAAGATGAAAGCTAATTAGAGAATTAAAACGGTATTGAAATGACACAAAAGTATATAAAGTATTTTTGAGTTTTAGGTATGCAATTGAAATTTCTATTTCCATTCATGCATAAAAAAGAAAGATTATTTGTGCATAAAAGAATGATTTGTGCACATCAAGTTCGCACTTGCTTGAGAAAGGTAGTTAATTCTCTAGTTCATGCACTTGAATAATTACCTTTTGCTAGAATAGCAAGCAGGTTGTTTTTGCATGAATGCTTGTTTGCATACCTAATAAGCTCAAGATTTGCTTAAGTTCATTACATTTGCATACATGAACATGCATTTGCATCCAAGAATGGGCATTTGCATACATGAACATGCATTTGCATGCAAGTAGATGCATGAGCATACGCATGATCTTTTGGTAAGTAGCTGAACATGCATACTTTCATCCCTTTCTTTTTCTAACTTGACTTAGCTAGGTGGAAAAAATAGAGAATTACCTAGTTGCAAGGATCTTGACCATCATGCAAATAAGTATCTAGTCTATTTTTTTCCCAAAAAGTGATACATAGGTAGCACTTAGTAGAAGTCTTTTTGAGGAAAAGAAAGCAAGTTGAAAGTTAGTATCCATAGAGCTACTTTCCAACATGCATGCTCAGTCTAAGTTTGGGAAGAAACCCAGATATTCTTAGCAACTATCGAGGATTTAGTTGTTTTTGGATGTTCATGTTCATGCATCCAAGTAAGGAAGTTTCTGTTGAAACTTGTAAGTTCCAAAATATTTTTAGGAGATTTAATACTTTATTATTCATCAAATATTGATGAAAATAAGTAGAAGTATTGAACTTCTAGAATCCCTGGAACTCTAGTGATCTTAGATGATAATTTCCAGAAATGCATCTCAAGGCATGATGCAAGGGCGAAAACTTTTGAAGGAAACTTGTCTGATTCTATTTAAGCTAATTTAAGTCTTAAAAGGAAAGACAAATATTAATTGATCTTTAGGAATCAAGTAATTTCCTAAAGTCATGAAAAATAATGAAATGGTTCAAATTTTTGAAACAGAGATATCTTAGGAAATCCCGATATTTTCTAAAGAGAATTTAGGAAAAGTTCTTTCCTAAAAGATTAGCTTCAAGTGGTATAGCCTTGAATCTTATAAAAATCAAGAATATCTTTTATAAGATTAAGTAAATAATTCCAAGCATTATTTGCTTGTGGAAAGTTTTCAAATATGGAGACTTTGTTAAAACACTTTTCTAAAGATAAGAAAAGTATGCTTGGTGGTTTTTAAGATAAGAAAAGCTTAAACAAGAGATCCAAGCCAAGTAATCTTTGGACTTAAGCTATTTCCTAAAGATAAGCTAATGAAAGAGTTTAATTAACTATTTCACTAGTTAAATGAGAATTATCTTTTGGACAAGCAAAGCCTTAAGTCTTGGTCTTATCCAAAAGTCTAGAATTCCTCTTGAAGATCTTTCCAGTAAAGGAAAAGATTCCAAGATGAATCATTGAACTGGAAAGCAAAAGATTCCAAGATGAATCATCTGCTTCAAATTATAGCCTAGTATTACTTGATAGGAATCAAAAAGTTCTTGAAAGAAAAATCTCCCCAGACGTGAGACTAGCATCTTTCAAGAAAAGTTATAGAGTAAGTAGTTCCCTAGATGTCCCAAACCACTCAAAGTGGTATTTCAAGTCCAAATAAGTGATATAACCTTAAGGTATATCATAGATTCTTAGCTTTGGAAAAGCATTAGAAAATGCTTGGACTTAAGTTGAGAGGAAAGATCTCTAAAATCCTGCAGGTAAGCAAAGAAGCTTAAGATAGTTTAAGAGATCTTAAAAGATAAAGACTAAGTCTTTATTTTTGTCGCAAGGATCAACTAGACTTGATCAAATTTGGCCATGGTTGTCCAAGTAATGTGCGATTAGAACTACTTTGTAGATTGCCCAAGTATTGGCAATAAAATTCCTTTTGGGAAGTATTCACTCAAGTTCCATCTATTCAATGGAAAATTGTGAAAAAGTAAGTTGTTCTCCGTCTGAACAGAGTGAAGGAATTCCAAAAATGTAGTTTGCAACCGTGAAGACGGTACTTAAGTCTGTGGAAGGTAAAACATAAGTGTTTGCCTATCCTTAAAGGGATTTTGGTACAAATCCAGAAAGCATGAGCGGATGCTTAGACTAAGGCAGTAGAGAGATTCTTGTAAAAGGTCTCGGCCGGGATAGGTACCTAAAAGCACCAGTATAGAAAGGAATCTAAAGACAAGAAGTCATAAACTCTTGTCACTACAAAATTGGTCAAGAATAACCAATTGAACTTGAATTTGAGAAATTCACGAACTTGGAATTCTGATTGGTTTTCATTTGAAAACCCCAGTAAAGAAGAATTGATATTCTGTCAAGAGGTTTTCAAGTTTCCAAGGCAAAGCACATGATTAAGAGGTGATCATGCGAAGGAATCAAAACCTAGGAAAATCTAGTTAGAGGTAATGCCTGAAACTTCCAATTCTTGTAAAAGAATTGAAGAAATAAGGTACTCTATCAAGAGATGTTTAGACTTTAGGATAAGAATCACCCACACATTAATGTGAATATAAAATAGGGTGGTATGGGACACCAGATTTTATACTCAGATTGATGTAGGAAAGATGGTATGGGACATCGGACCGTGAGATGATGATTATCTTTTAGTCCTAGTTTGGATCTTGAAGTTAGGTTTGATCTTCAAGGGAATTAAAAACTTCAATGAAGGAGTTTAAATTCAAGAAGGATCTCAAGATACTTCAAGACGACTTCAAGATCAAGGAAACTGAAGATATGAAGTAAGTAACTTCCAAGATCTTCATAGAACACTTCAAGCTTAAGTGTTATTGATCAGAAATATTTGATAAATTTCTGAAAGAAGTTGGACTTTGATTTTGAGTTGATCTTTTCAACTAAGATTTAATTGACTAAGGCAAGCATCCAGTTCCTAGTGTAACTTGAAAAAATTCACTCTTTTGACTCAAAGAAATGCACAAGAATTGCATTCACGATTATGAGTCAAAAAGATTGAATGAGACCTGAACTTAGTCTCAAGTGAAGCATTATTTGAATATTTAAAACTCATCGACAGAACCTCAGTGGGTCGACACACTGATGTTGGTTACCACACTAGTATCTTGTGGTTGGATGATGTTTTTGGTTTTCTTTGTATCTTTCTGAGAATCCAGCTTATTTCTCTGAAAGATAAAGACAATGCTTCAATATCTTGTTGAAATAGATCTTTGAAAAGTAAAAAGTCCTGAGTCATCTAGTCTTTGACTCATAGCAAGTTTATGTATATTCGAAGTTTGAATTGGTTGTACAGAGTCTTAGTTATTTCTTTCCGCTTTCCAAATCTTTTGAAATTGACTCAGATATAGTATCTGATTCCTTTTGCAAAAGACCAGGGTTAGCCGGTTAGAATAAAATAACTAACTTGAATATCCTAGATAGATGTTATGTACAAGAACCTTTTCAATCTTCAAAAGGTGATAAGTCTAAGTGGACTTATTCATTTGAGTTTGCTTCAAGTTATAGCATAAATGATTTCCTGGAGTCCAGTATACTCTAGAATAGGGAAGTTAGGAATTGCTCATCAGATTGACAATTCCCAAGAACTTTCAGTTAAAAGTCTTTGAGAAAAGTGTCCTAAGTTGGACAATTTTCATTTTGAATTTGAATTGGTGAAGTTAGTATGGTTGATTCCACCGAAATGGTAAACTTTCTCCTACAGTTTACAAAGGATTTTTAAACTCATAAGGACAAAGTAGTCCTCTAGTCGGGTGAAAAAATCAAGTCACTGTTAGATAAAAGTAAACCATTGTACAGACATCTAAAGTTAGATGTATGGGACAACCAAACTTCAAGTTCTCCAAAACAAATTCAAGTGAATCAAGAATTCTCAAAGTCTTGCGAGGGATAAGAATCCCACCTTCATTACTAAGCCCATGCACCAGTTATGCCTAGAAATGGACTAGTAATTTGAATCCACCTAGTTCACATGTTTGTGCCTAGATCGCACATCTAGAAACTGTGAATTAGCTAAGGATGTCATTAGATCCACCCTTATTATTCTTCACTAGTTTGTACTTTGTCCTGTTCATCAAAGTGCAAAACCAGATAGTGTTTTGAATCATTTGGGCAAGGATGCCACCACAGAGATGAGACATGTTCTTCCAGTTCTAGAACATGACCATGTTCTTCCAGTTTTAGAACATGAGGCTCGGGGGTTGCCTACAGTATGTATATAGCTCTATTTTCGAGGACGAAAATCTTTTCCAAGGGGGGAAGAATGTAATAAAGTAAGTCTATGATCCAAGGGTCTGGCCGGTTCAGACAGATCTAAAATCGGATACCGTTTGGTCATCCGTGTGTATGACCAAAGATCTCGAGTTTAGACTTACTAGGAGGTCTTGTGCTCTTGTGAACAAGTGATCCACTTAGCTTAGTGGTTAAGACTCAAGGGTGTGAAGGACGAGGTCTTGGGTTCAATCCCCATGAGGTACATGGGAAGAGTATTTTGCCCAAAGAGCTCTAGAACCTTCTAGAAGCATCCACTGGACACTTGGCGCACATGTAGTTACATGGCTGACACTTGGATGATTAGTATCCACCTGCCCAAGAAGGCAGTCCCCTGGAGAGAGCTATATATAGAGGCATTTGGTTGGGAGGAGAGTCATCTCTCTAGCATGTGGTGGTCGTAATCCTTGTTCTCTTGCAGTATCTCACATCAATATGCTTTGTGCGAGCATGAAACATGGCATTGTTTGCCAAACATATGGCACTCTGGCTGTCGCATCCAAGAACATATGGCTTTTCAAGCATCCCAAACTCACTGCAAAGGCGGGCTAACCAAATGGCTTCTTTGGAAGCCTCTGTGGCTGAAATATATTCAGCCTCTGTAGTAGATAGTGCAACTATCCTCTGAAGTCTAGAGCACCATGAAATAGCTCCACCTGCAAGGATGTATACATAGCCACTTGTGGACTTGCGTGTGTCCACATCACTTGCCATGTCTGAATCACAAAATCCTTTTAACTCCAATGAAAGCCCTTTCCATAACATAAGCATTTACTTTTGGTCCCTTTCAAATATCTCAAGATAGATTTGACTGCGTCCCAATGAGCTCTACCAGGATTAGCCATGAACCTGCTAACAACTCCCACTGCATGAGCACTGTCTGGCCGAGTGGCAACCATAGCATACATACGTGAACCACAAGCTGATGCATATGGAACACTCTTCATGTAATTGGCTGCATCATCATTTTTGGGACAGTCATCCTTGGAAAGCTTAACATGTGGCTGCAATGGCACTCCAAGAGGCTTAGCATCAGCCACATTAAATCTGTCCAACACTTTTTCAATGTACTTTTCTTGGGATACCTGCAAAGTATGCTGCTGCCTATCCCTTTTTATACGCATACCAAGAATATGCTCAGCTTCCCCAAGGTCTTTCATTGAGAATGCAGAGTTCAGCTGCTGTTTTAGAGCATTCAGAGTGCTCTTTTTCTTCCCAGCCAGCAGCATATCATCTACATACAGTACAAGCATATCATCTACAAACAGTGATCTGCATGGCTTCTTTTAAACCCATGTTTTGAGCATAAATGCATCAAACTTCTTATACCATTGTCTGGGGGCCTGTTTCAGCCCATATAAGCTCCTTTTCAGTTTGCATACCAGATGCTCTTTTCCAGGAATGGCATATCCTTCTGGCTGTTTCATGTACAGCTCTTCATCTTAATCACCATGCAAAAAGGAGTCTGCTGCCATAGTAGCACAAAGGATATCTTCTGCATCTGATAGGTCCTCAATGACATCACTAGAGGCCACATTGGCCTTCTCTTTGTCTTTGTCCTTTGAGGTATCATGTGCTTCATTCTTGGTGTCCTTTTTCTTCCTGTCACCTGTGTTCTTCTTTCTTTCTAGTTCAGCTTTGTAGTATCTGCAATCAGGCTTCTTGTGACCTTTCCTACCACATTGATAACAATTCACTTCAGCCTTGCCTTTGCTTTTGCTCCTGCTCCTCTGTACATTTCCACTTTTCTTTTCTGTTCTTCCTCTAGCCACATTGGCCAAACCACTACCCTCTCCACTAGCTTTCCTCCTGATTTCCTCATTCAAAATAGAACCCCTTACACCATCAAAGGTAAGATTGGGGCTATTCGAAAGTGAAACAACCAATGTTTCCCATGAATCAGGTAAGGTCATCAACAAGAAGATGGCCTTAAGCTTATCATCAAATGGAGGTAATCTAGAGTCCTGCAATTGTGAAAGAGTACCTGTAAAAGAAGATAAGTGCTCAGCCGCACTTTTTGACTCATCAAGCTGCATACACACTAGCTTACACATAAGATGCACTTGATTTACAGGCGTGGTATTTTCATAAGTGGCTTTCAGCTTCTCCCATACCTCAAAAGCATTTGTAATGCCTTTCAAATCCACTAAGATTTCGTCTGATACAGCAATCTTGATGTAAGTGATGGCCTTCTTGTTTAGGTTCATCCATGTTGCATCAGTCATCTTCAGGCTTGACTTCCTCAAGAGCCCCTTCACAATCTTTAAGAAAGAGGATGCCCAACATTCTCTCTTTCCACAAATCAAAACCGCTACCTTCAAATCTCTCGATCTCAAACAAGCTTTTGACATCAGAGGAGGTAGAGGCCATGTTTGCGCACTAAGAGCTTCGAAATTTCAACAAAAAGGCTAAAATTCACCAGTTGTCCTGTGCGCAATTACCTTACGAGACTATAGCTTAGAAATTAAGCCCAAAAACTGTTCAAAACTTGGATCATCTTTGCTGTGAAGAAAGAGGAACGAGTAGGACGTGGTCCAGGTGGTTGGGGAATGGGAGGCTGTCCAACTATCTCATATAGTCTCTCAGAATACTCGTGCCAAATCTGTGGATCCCTAATAGGTGTGGTCGATCGTGGCTCTCATAGAGTACGCCATGCAGCAACGCAATCCATGCTCATAAGTAAATGGTATAGCTCAAGCTTCCGTGCCTCCTCGGAGACCCGTGGTATAGCTCAAGCTCCTCTACCTCCTCAAAGCCCCGTCTCTTTCAACGTGTGGGGAGGGGGGGGGGAAAGAGAGAGAGAGAGAGAGAGAGAGAGAGAGAGAGAGAGAGAGAGAGAGAGAGAGAGAGAGAGAGAGAGAGAGAGAGAGAGAGAGAGAGAGAGAGAGAGGGGAGGGAGGGAGGGCCTTGGGGGGGGGGGGGGGGGGGAAGGAAAGGGGGGGAGGGAGGGAGGGCAAGAGAAGAGGGGGGGGGGGGGGGGGAGGAAGGTGGAAGGGGGGGAAGAGGGGGAGGGGGAGAGCGAGGGAGAGACGAAGAGAGGGAGGGAGGGACGAGGAGGGAGGGAGGGAGAGAGAGGGAGAGGGGGGGGGAGAGAGAGAGAGAGAGAGAGAGAGAGAGAGAGAGAGAGAGAGAGAGAGAGAGAGAGAGAGAGAGAGAGAGATGAGAGAGAGAGAGAGAGAGAGAGAGAGAGAGAGAGAGAAAGAAAGAAAGAAAGAAAGATATATTAACGTCCACGAGAGGCCGAAATCGACCTATGGGACCGATCAGGTACATCAAAACATTACATTCCACTTGGGGGGAAGCCCTCAAGGGGCTATAATAAAAGGGAAAAATCAAAATAAAAATAAAAGGGGGGGGGATGTGGCTTCCAAAGCACTCTTATGACTCATAAGAGTTTCAAAATTACATCAATATATATTACAAATGAGGGAGATAGCTGTTTCTTCTTATGTGGTATGGGTATGGAAATCTCTGATAATAGCTTGACCGCCTCTGTATACTGCCCACTTTCCATTCTTCCTGGCTTCTCTGACTTTAGTTAACTCTGCTGGTCGATTTTTAAGTTGGAGTGGGGTGAGTTCATCTGCTATCCATACTTTAGTACCTTGTAGTGACTTTGCTTGCTTCATGACAGCTATCTTATCTGACATGTCAAAATAGCTTACCCTTGCCTGAGTTCCTTTGGGTGTGATGAAGATTGGAGACCCTAGATTGATGAAGGGGACCACTTTGGTTAGTTGTGCTTCTAGTACTTCTGTTTCAAGGATGCAGTCACCTTTTAACTCGGGTGCGATGTCCTCCCTGTCCCATCCTAGGGGGAGGCCTCCAATCCTGATAACTTTCTTGTTGCTGTCCACCAATTCATGCTCCTTTACCACAGACATTACTTCTTTTGAAAAATGTGTAGAGCTGGATAGTTTTACCTCGGATAATTGTGTTGCCAAGTCGACTTTATTTGTTGATTCAGCTCCTGCTTGCTGGCTGTTTCCTTGTATTTCATCAAGTTTTTGTTGCAATCTGGCTATTTGTTCATCTTTCTTACTAATTTCCTTCTTCATTGATGCCATTTCTCCTTGGAGTTTCTTCACTTCTTGGAGTAAGTAAGACTCCCATGCTGTTGGTTTGTTGACTGGGGCTGGTATAGAAAGCGGCTGGTGCAAGAGGGCAGAGGCAAAGCTTTTCTTGCCTTCCATGTTGTTGCTGTAGAGAGAGAGAGAGAGAGAGAGAGAGAGAGAGAACACTAAATGAGAAAAGGTATATGCTGACACAACTGATAAAAACCTTGCGAAATTCCCGTGGAGATCAGCTCGAAAAAAGGTACTAATCTGAACTGACCAGTGTGGATATCCATTTTCCCGACCTATTACAGATGAGTGTAAGGGAGAAAACCTAAAGGAAGAAGATGGAGAATATAGGGGAAGCCTAAAAGCTGAGTAAACGAACCAGACGGCGAACAAACTGACAAAGTTGCAGAAACCCTAAAACCGAGGTGCAAAAACTCAGAAACTGAAGGTCAGAAACCCTAAAATCGGTTGGCAGAAACCCTGAAGCAGAGCTTCAAGAGAGAAAAACCCTAATATATGGTGGCGAAACCCTAAAACAGGGTGGCAAAACCCTAAAACAGGGTGGCAAAAACCCTAAATCAGAGCTTCCGAAACCCTAAAACAGGATGGCAAAACCCTAAAACAGGGTGGCGAAAACCCTAAATCAGAGCTTCCGAAACCCTAAAACAGAGAGAGAGAGAGAGTGAGAGAGGGAGGGAGGGAGGGAGGGAGGGAGGGAGGGAGGGAGGGAGGGAGAGAGAGAGAGAGAGAGAGAGAGAGAGAGAGAGAGAGAGAGAGAGAGAGAGAGAGAGAGGGAGGGAGGGAGGGAGGGAGAGAGGGAGGGAGAGAGCGGGGGAGGGGGAGGGAGAGAGAGGGAGAGAGCGGGGGAGGGAGAGAGAGAGAGAGAGAGAGAGAGAGAGAGAGAGAGAGAGAGAGAGAGAGAGAGAGAGAGAGAGAGAGAGAGAGAGAGAGAGAGAGAGAGAGAGAGAGAGAGAGAGAAAGAAAGAAAGAAAGAAAGAAAGAAAGTCATATTAACGTCTTCTGGAGGCCAAACTTGGCCTATGAGACAAAAACCATGTACAAGTGTAGTAACCTTGTGTAGAAGATAAAATGAAATAAAAAGTATATCGCTACACAAAGCTATATAGGGCTGGAAAAGGATGGGGAGACGTGGCTCTGACTCTGCAGATAGTGGCCACCTAATACACGGGGGGATCCAAAATGTGAGTAAAACCATAGTTGGTACTCGTACCAGTACGAGTAGATTCGTACGTACCTCTCGTACCGTACGTACTCGTACGTATTCGTACCAATAGGTACCAAATTTTTTTTTTCCCATTTTGACCATTTTGACTTGAATTTATTAAGAAAATACATTGGTTTTGCAGCTATGCTAGTTAGAGAACAATTATCTTCATGCATAGATACAATATTATGCATATTCATGGCAAAAAGTACCCTTCATATGTGTACACTCCCACGTACATGAAAATATGGAAAAAAAAAATTTCGTACTAATATCGTACGGATTCGTACCTCATGATTAGTACGTACCTGGCATCGTACTATTACGTACCGTACCTGTCGTATGGATCGTACCTGACCAACTATGAGTAAAACGCCCTAGCTACTGGTGATGGGTGGAGAGAGAGAGAGAGAGAGAGAGAGAGAGAGAGAGAGAGAGAGAGAGAGAGAGAGAGAGAGAGAGAGAGAGAGAGAGAGAGAGAGAGAGAGAGAGAGAGAGAGAGAGAGAGAGAGAGAGAGAGAGAGAGAGAGAGAGAGAGAGAGAGAGAGAGAGAAAGAAAGAAAGTCATATTAACGTCTTCTGTGGAGAGAGAGAGAGAGAGAGAGAGAGAGAGAGAGAGAGAGAGAGAGAGAGAGAGAGAGAGAGAGAGAGAGAGAGAGAGAGAGAGAGAGAGAGAGAGAGAGAGAGAGAGAGAGAGAGAGAGAGAGAGGGGGGAGGGGGAGGGGGAGGGGGAGGGGGAGGGGGGAGGGGGAGGGGGAGGGGGAGGGAGGGAGGGAGGGCGGGAGGGTTGGGGAGAGGGAGGGAGAGAGAGAGAGAGAGAGAGAGAGAGAGAGAGAGAGAGAGAGAGAGAGAGAGAGAGAGAGAGAGAGAGAGAGAGAGAGAGAGAGAGAGAGAGAGAGAGAGAGAGAGAGAGAGAGAGAGAGAGAGAGAGAGAGAGGGAGAGAGGGAGAGATCCTCCAGCTTCCGTGAAAGAGGCACGATGGCGTATTGCCCTGGAGGTATGGAAGATCATGACCTTGGTCTTGCCAAGGTTCACTGTGAGTCCTCTCTCCATGCAAAAGGTATCGAGCGCCTGTAAATGTGACTGCAACCCCTCCTGTGACTCTGAAAGAAGGACAATGTCATTAGCATATAATAGGATGTGTACTGGCATACCTCCGAGGTCTCCTCCTCGCCCTTCTGCTCGCTGTATATACTCCGTGATCTCGTCGATGTAGAGACCGAAGAGAGTGGGTGAGAGAGGGCAACCTTGTTTCACACCAATGGTGCTAACAAGGCTGTCTGATAGACCGCCGGGGCAGCGTACCGTGCCTGTGACTCGTGCATACAAAGCGTGGATGGCCCATAGCATGTCTGATGGTAGCTCTAACTCTTGGAGCCTCCGTAGTAGTCTCTCTCGAGGGACCATGTCGAAGGCTTTGCGGAAATCCACAAAGCAACAATATAGTCTCTGCTTCCTCGCCTTCGTGCTCTGAAGCACGAAGATGTGGTCGATGGTGGAGAAAGTGCGGCGGAAGCCTGCGTGGCCGGGTGCTCTGATCCCAGCAGAGAGAGAGAGAGAGAGAGAGAGAGAGAGAGAGAGAGAGAGAGAGAGAGAGAGAGAGAGAGAGAGAGAGAGAGAGAGAGAGAGAGAGAGAGAGAGAGAGAGAGAGACCAAACATCCAAGTTAGATGTTTGGGAGAACTAGACTTTTAGTTTTCCAAATCAAATTCAAGTGAATCAAGAGTTCACTAAGTCTTGTTAGGTATAGAAATCCCAGTTGAGTTTCTAAGTCCATGCACTTGTGATACCCAGAAATGGACTAGTAATTTGAATTTACCCATTTCACATGTTAGTGCTCAGATAACACATTGTGAAAGTAGTGAATTGGACAGGGATGTTTTTTGATCCACCCTTATTATTCATTTTCTACTTTGCACTTAGATCACTTTATCAAAATGCAAAGCTAGATGATATTTTTAATCATTTGAGTATGGATCCCACCACAAAGATGAAATATGTTCTTCTAGGTTAGAACATGAGGCTCAGGGGTCGCCTATAGAGTTATGTATATAGCTATGTTATTGAGGGATGAAAATCTCTCCCAAGGGGGAAGGAATGTAATAAAGTAAGTCTATGATGTGAGTGTGTGGCGTTCAGACAGATCTCAATTCGGATATCATTTGGTCACTCAAATGTATGGCCAAAGATCTTGAGATTAGACTTAAGCAAAGGTTCTCATGCGCTCTAAGACAAGGAATCCGCATAGCTTAGTGGATAAATCTTAAGGGGGGCAAGGAGTTCTTCAGTTCGAAACCTGCAAGTAGCAAGGTTTTGCCCAAGAGCTCCATGAACCAGAGCATTGTGGACCAGTCTTTCTAATTGGCACCTTTCTAGATGAAAGGTGGTGGAGCATCAATCCACAAAAGAGATGTGTGTATAGACTCTAAAAGGGTGGTTATGAATTGTTGTTTTTCCGAAAGAGTGGTTCTCAAGAAAAGTTGCTCTTTTAAAGACTGCTTTAAAAATCAAAGTGGTTGAGTCCTCAATAGCTATATATTAAGGCATAAGTTTGGGAGGAGAGTCATCTATGGCACATGGTGGTCCTAATAGTTAGTTTGTTACATTTTGTTTGCATTTGTTGCTAGTTTTCATTATGAATGAGTTTGTGCATCACGTCCCGAAGTGATAGAAACTCAGTTCGTATAGCTTTTTGTGAGTTCATGCTCGTGGTGTCTGTACATTGTGGGATGCATGTGTCAGCATGTATTCATTCTTAGCTCTATACTCACTATTGGGCATTGATTATGTTAGTGGGGATGTCATAGCATTGAGTCGATATTGTGCATATTGGAGGTAAATTGTAATATTCTATATAGTCTTGTTGTTGATTACCATGAGCTTGTAGTTGCACTTCATCTGAGGGTGAATTTGGGATTAACCTGGATTCATTATGGTATATATGTATGTATGTATGTAATGTAATGTAATGTTATGTTATGCATGCATGCATGCATGCATGCATGTATGTATGTATGTATGTATGTATGTATGTATGTATGTATGTATGTATGTATGTATGTATGTATGTATGTATGTATGTATGTATGTATGTATGTATGTATGTATGCATAGTTTTTCCATACGCGAAACATACGGCAAACGCATACGGGTACGGAAGAATGAAAAAAGTATGGAATCTTTTCAAAAATATCATATGTGATATCATACGTCTAGCACAAAAAATATTGAAAATTTGAAGTATTATATATACAATATTATAATATTAAAGATCAGAATTTTGTTGGCTATTATAGTTTATGGTGTAGTATATATGTATGGATAAAATGGAGGAGAGTATATAAGAGTGAATTTGCATACAAACAATATGAAACTGCTATGGATTTACCCTCAACTAGAATCAATGAGAGAAGAGAAAAATTTGAGGTACGAAAAAATTCATACTCCAATCATACGCATACGGGTATGGAAGTACGGTATTCTTTCCATACGAGTACCAAAATAACTATGTATGTATGTATGTAGGTAGGTAGGTAGGTATGTGTGTGTGTGTGTGTGTATATATATATATATATATATATATATATATATATATATATATATATATATATATATATATATATATATATATATTTTTTTTTTTTTTTTTTATTTTTTTTTTTTTTTAAATTTATATTTATTTATATTTATATTTATGTGTGTGTGTGTGTGTGATATGTATGTACGTGTGTGTGTCAGTTTTTTACACATTTAAACATGCAATATCCATCAAAATGTTCACAAATGCTATTGAAAATTCCAATGTTTTCAAGTACTTCTCACAAGATCGTTCTAAGTTATAATTGTTTCAAAAGATAAGTTTTTAACTTGTCTATAGCGTGAAGCCTTGAAATGGCAGGTTGAAGATAGTTATTTATCTCGGTAGCAAGAGGACACATTGTGCAAGTGGGTAGGTAGGAGAGGTCTCAAACAAGGTTGTCTACAACATGTCACTCTACTTGGCAATACACAAGAATGACCCGGGAGCAAGATGCATATGCACGTCAATAAGGCTGTTGCATGCTTTTGGAAAAGACATAACACCTAACATTCATGAGATCAAACAATCTCTTAGATGAATGATCTCCCATTTATTTGTGGTGTCGAATGGGTGACTTGATTTAAATGGATAATTATTTTCTCAGTGCCAATCACTACCCCTCTGAAGCCTTGGCCATGATTCAAGAAATGCTTACGGAAATCAAGGTTCGGTTTGGAAGGTTTTTTCTTGGGCTTAAATCTTTTGAAGATGGATGCACTGACAAAATCTTAGTGTGTGTCGATCAGATTTCAAGTACTTAAGGGTGAAGTTTGTCTAACAGTTCTCTATAATGTAGTGAGAAAATACTCATTCTTTGTTGGTTTTTGTTTTCCCGAAAATCTCATGGATGGGTCTTTGGATCCACCAGTCTAAAGTTGTTGTCACCCTCAATTTCTAATTGGTTTCCTTGAACACATATTTCTCTTGTTTCTATCGATATAATTTGTTTCTTCAACTTTGGAAACAATGTGCATTTGAAACAAGAAATGTCTATGTTGAAGCGTTTGTGGTGTCAATGTGTAGTGTGGCCCATCATGTGGTCAGTTCTGCATCAACTTTTATACTGGCCTGCCAAATGGGATTTGAGCAGTCTGTCATCTCATTGCTCAATGTGCATGGTTAATCCATGTGCCATTCACTGAGAAATCACCTATCTTGACACAAGGCTCCCATTAATTTGCAAGCAAGATTGACGGTGTACTCCATGTACCATTCACTGTGCATGGTTAATCCATGTACCATTAGTGGAGAAATCACCTATCTTGTCACAAGACTCACATTTATTTGCAAACAAGTTTGACAGTGTACTCAATTGAAATACTTGCAATCACAGGGATTGATCACAGGAGTCTATGTGGCTGCTGTTTTTTTTTTTTTTTTTTTTTTTTTTTTTTGCCATCTCATTTTTGTAAACATCAGAATACACATGAAAAGATGGTCTGTGGATTAAAATGCATTCTTCCTATGTCAATACAAGGCCTTGACAATTCAGAGAGAACTCGGAGAAAGAGCTGATAAAGCAGCATAGCAAGATGCATAAGAGTTTGATAATAGCATCTAGTTGCTCAGCTTCAAAAAATATAAGAACTGTGCTGTTCTGAAACGATTTTAAAAAAAAAAAAAAAAAAAAATTAATTTTTAAAATTTTTTTAGTATTATTATTTTTTTTAAATCATAAAAGGGAGGAATGTCTAGTATGGATCAGGCTGTAGACATTGTTCCAAGAATGAAGAGACTGGAAAATGATTGCACAGATCACATGAATTCTGCTGTGTACTTAGTTGTGTTTCACACTTGCTTTTACGCAGCCTAAATGATGGGTCACAAATTTGGGAAAGGAGGAGGACAACAATGGAAAACTGTAGACATGACAAGGCAACGCTATTGCTTAATTCCCAAGTGGGAAAGGGGCCATGTGCCCTTGGCCCAAAACCGACAGACTGCCAAATTTATTAATTCACTAAAACGGAATTTCATGTGGCTGTGGAAATGAAAACGGGAGGACCTTTATCTACTTGTTTTATTAATAACATTATAATTTTTCTTTATGTATGTATGTATTATCCCCCTCCCCCTTCCCTTTTTTTTTCTTCCTTTCTTTCCTTGGGGGCAGGGGGAGGAGAGTGGAAGGTAAGAGAGCGGGATCAATCAAATTTATTTCTTTCGTTTGGGAGGTTTTATTCAGTCTTTGCACACGGCTGTTGAAGGGCCTGATGGAGCAGCTTTGGAAGTACAGATCCGGACACAAGTGAGACATCTCATTTACTGAAATTTGTTTTCCCCCGACAGAGATAATAATTATGATGCTTATTTGATGTTTTGGGCTGCGTGCAGGGCATGCATGAACATGCAGAATATGGTCATGCAGCTCATTGGCTTTACAAAGAGGCAGATAATGGTTCTAAAACTTTTTCCACAGAGACTGTCAGTTCCCTTGTGGGTCAGGATATTAGAGATGGAGTGAATGATCTAGAGTATCAAAAAGTAGGAGTCTCCCAGTCGATAAGTCCAGTTATTGAGAGCTTCCAATCTACATGCACAAGGTCAATTCAGCTGGGTGATCCAGTTTTGAGAATTGAAGGGGGACGGCTCCTTGCAGGAGTTATTCTCAGGTGAGCTTGTGTAGTCATTCATACGTCTCATTCTCTAACTATTTAAGTTTTATCTTGATTTTTGGTCTTCCAAAATAGCATTTAGAAAGCTTGAGCGTACTTTGGTTGGAGAATGCTGTGTGATGCAGGAGGTTGTTATGCCTTTAAGATAGTGATTATGTGATGCTGTTTATTACAAAAAATAAAAATCATCACATAATAAAAGCAATTTTTTACTGGCAGATTAAACATTGAAACATCTAGACAGCATCTATAATTGAAGATGGAGGCTAGACAAAGCAACATTTGTGATTATGCTGAGTAATGTTTAGGCAATTATTTTTTGCAAACTTCCATGAGAAGTGTCCAAAAGAAGTGATGGGATTTAATGATAACATACGTAAAGATGTTGGCCCTTCAGTATGGCAGATCACCATTTATTCCATGAGCTTTGAGCCAAAAGTACACTAAGACATTTCTGGTCCTTGTTTAGATGCAACCACATTGACAAGAATGTTCAACGTGGTTTGCAATGTCCATACATTTAACATTCATCAGTCATACCAGCAGATAATGCATTTGTCCTTTCCTCTTGTATTTTATCTGCTCCTTGTTAGGGTACTCTTTTTCTGAAGGGATTTTCTGATGATACCATTTCATTTTCTATTAGAACAAAAGCCGTAGCTTAAATATGCGTTCAAGTAAATTCCTTCTATAATTCTTTATCCTGACACATGTACCCTAAACTTTTCGAAATCTTGTGCTATCGCTGATTCTTTTGGGAAACAAATTGTGCTGAAGTTTAAAGCCAGTCTTTGTATTGGATAAGTCAAACTAATGGAAATGTTATAGAAGTGTGTGTACATGTTTAATGCTTTAAACATGAACAAAAGTGTATAAAATGTTTTGATGAGGTCGTAAATGTATTTGTTAATCTGCAGAGTAGACAGGAATGGAAGAGACTTGCTTGTAGCTATCAGCTTTGCCCTACATGCAAGGGAAGTGGCCTCTGGAAGGTCTGGTAATCAAAGAGGGAAATGGTTCACCTATGCACAGCTTTATAAAAAGGTGCATAACGTAATTCTTGTTCCTCCTCCCTTTTTTTCAAGAATAAAATTAACATATTCAAGTTTCTTTATTTCCATCTTGAATGCTGTGTGAGATCAATGTTGGGATTGCTGACTTTTGAGCAGGCAGAAAAGTCCTTTGAGCTTTTTCTTATCGGTTACAATGCCTGGCATCTTCAACGGGTTTTCTTGATTCGTATCCGGCATTCTGAGGGTGTTTTCAGGAGCTTTCTTGTGAATAATTCTGGAAATCTGATGCTTGATTTGTTAATTTACTCCATAGACTTGCTAAAAGTGTTTTCTTACTATTCTTTGGTATATTTTGAAGTAAATATGAATGTCATGATTCATGAGCTTATGCTCCTCCGTTACCAGTGTTTATATACAAGAAAGATATTGATCTGAATAAAGCTTATCTAACTCTGTAATCTTCTGGTCAATGCTTGATTGTTCACAATACACATCATTGAAAATAAGAAAATGGATGCTATAGAGCTTGCATATGGAATTACGAGTTCCTGAGAGTGCAATGGACTTCATGCTTCACTTAGATGCTTTGGTACATTGAAACTGATCTTGTCTTTGTATTTTCTACTGTCATAGCTTTTCCTTTGATCTGATTGGAATCTGTAGGTTTTTTGGGGATCTTCACCTTAGATGCATTATGCATAGCCTGCATAATTTTGTATCATTACCAGGACACAAATTTGTTCTGATGCTTTTTTCTGATCGTATTTTCAAGGTTAGTTCTCCTGTAATCATGAAAAGCATCATTTTCATGCCTGGCTTGAGGGTAGAAGTGCTGTTCTTTGTTAAAACTGTTCTGGTTGGGTTACATATTAGTTATGCAGCTTTGTTTTCATGTAACGTGTTGGCATGAAGCTGAAGTACTACTTTTTATGACTTTCAATCTGTATTTACAAAATAAATAATGATATTAATATGTAAATTTACGTTTAATATATTTTTTGTTGGTTACATGGGCGCTTGGGAGAGGTTGACATTAGCAAGCTTGTCAAATTGTATTTTGTGCAGATAATGATGAGTATATAGCAGCGATTCTTTGCAAACATGAAGAGTAAAGTAATAGTTTGTTTTTAAGAAGATATCGAAATAGATGATATCTTTCGATTTCATAGAGCTGAATTTCTCTCCAGCAGAATGAAAATGCTGCCTTCTACCATATGTGATTGCTGTGGCATGTGCCACTCAGATTTACATACTAGCATGGGCAACATTTACCAAGAAATGCTAAGCTGTAAAAATAGAATCAACATAGATATTCTGGTTCATGGACAGGTATGGCATGGGTTTGACTTCCTCCTTTTTTGTCCCTGCTATACAGGTGACGGACCAGTGGTGGTTTGCTCCAGGACATGGAGACTGGAGCACTTGGCTAGAAAAGTATACTCTTTGTAGCGATGGAATTTATCACAAGGTTAGCAGATAAGATAGAAACTATTATTTTCTGAGGGACACACATTCCTGCAACCGCTTAGTACTCTATCGTGCAGGTGTGATTATGATCAAAGAATTGCACTCGTGTTCGATTCCTATTCATTTTGTCCACAGGATGAAATAGTGTACATGTCTCAACTAGTCTGTGATTTTTATCCATTGATCAAAGGCTTTCAATGCTTGTACAAAAAAATATTCGTATATCAACTGGACATGGAAATGCCATGATTTTTGTTCACCCGAAGAAAGTAATTTTTTTTTCAACATGGAACCCCTCGTTCCAGCTAGCTCAGTGAAAACCTTTTCTCGTAAAGTTACTAATCGTAAGTTGGTATACAATGGTTTGATACCATGTCTAAATCCTGTTATGCATATTGGTGAATGGACCTCCTGACAGTGATTTTTGTGAATAAATGATTATTCCTTACAAAAAGAAATAAAGCATTTCAGTGTCATGCATTTTATATATTTTTCCCCCAAATTGCAGATTTCTCCGATTTACAATGGGAATTCCATGGTAGCATACCCCATGATGATCATATCAATGGGTGCGTGGGGTACTGGCAGAGAGATCGTACAGGGATTCTCCTTGGATGATCCACCCCAAGGAGTCAGTTCAGTGAGTTTGGAGCAATAGACTAGAAAATGGAGACTTCTAAGTGAGCTTAATTCTCCCATTTTAATTGCAAGGAAGCAATAAGACTTGTCTAAACCTATAGGTTAGGAGGTCAAATTTCTAGATGTGTGCCACTCATTTTGGACCTAACATATATTCTTTAACACAAGAATTCGGAAACTCTTGGCTTCTAATATAAGCAACTTCGATTACTGCTAGATAGAACCTCAATTTCAAAGTCTTCTTATTCCTCATACAATTCAGGGCAATGTGTCCCTCACAATTTTCTCTCATTTTATAGGAAGACCAGTTTGAAAGGCCACTGCCTACATTTATTCAGTTCCTAGAGCTGAACAAACAGGAAGAAGCAGAGTATTGGGAGGTGATGGATGCAGTCCTGAAAGGAGAGGAGGTGAATACATCAGAGTCATTGGAAGAGAACCAAAATATAAATATCAATACTGATCTAACTGTTTCTACAGAAGCACGCCTCAACAACAAGGTATTTCACTATTTCCTGCACTGCTAAGAACCTCTACAGCTCACACCTAATCCATTTTTATTGCCTCACAGGTAAGGCTTTTGAGGTCCATGCTACAATGGGAAAGGCAGCTGCATACTGAGGCTGCCTCAGCAGATGGGTCCTTACTATCTGAGGTTCTGGTAATAAGGTGGCCAGATGGAGAGATAATGAGGATGCCAGCTGGAAGCACTGCAGCAGATGCAGCATGGAAAATGGGCATGGAAGGAAAGTTCATTTTCATAAATGGTCATATAGCACCTCCATATCTTGGGCTTCAAGATGGTGACATTGTTGAAGTAAGGATGTGAATGATAGTATGAACGTAATGATGTCGTACTCCTACTGCCGTATGGATTGTACTTCAGGTTGTTTTGGAACAGACACAGGATGAAGATAGTTGCTTGACTGGTCCATGGAAGGCTGCTGTTCTGTCTCTTTTAACTTATGTTAAAAGTTCTGGTTGGAACGCGAAAATCCTAACCATTGGAAGAGTACATGCCTACATTTAGGGCTTCATATCCATTGGTTCTTCAGATTCTTGCCTCTAAAGCCCATCGGAGAGGGAAGTGGGGTATGCCATTTATCATAATCACTGTTAAATTGCAATCCCAGTTCTTTCCAATAATTTGTAAATCATTTAGTCCTTGTTCAAAATGTACATATGGCAGTTTGACACTCACAGCTATCTTCAGAATCTTTTGGGCAGGTGGTCCCTAGTCTTGTAACGTATATGTATATATCCTCTTGGTCTCAGCATAACTTCCGTTAGGGTTTAGGAGAGAGCAGACATTCAATGGCCATTGACATATAAAAAAATTGTTGGCAAAGAAAGATATCATTCTTAGCATCCATTTCTTTTTACCAATATTATCATTATGTTCATTGGGTTGGTCCACAGAGGCTATTGCTTTAGCAACTTACTAATTTTTTATTGCCTTCCAGGTTTGTGTTCATGTTTCCAGCTTATTCTGTTATTAGAGTGTTAAGTAGGTAAAGGTCCCTGTATTTACCATTGCAATTAGTCTTGCTGTCAGTTTCAGGTTGCTTAATAGACTGGTCTATGCTTGTCAAGCCAGGGTTTCTAACCTTTTCCTGCTCTTCAAAAGCTTTGTTAAAATTTACTCGTTGTCATTTATTATATGGGGACTCGGAAGGATGCTCCTGTCAGCCTCCCAGGCGCATCCCATGCTTCCAGGCTACCTCCATTGAGTCCCATTTCGTCTTGTTCGTTTCTCTTGCTCACTGCACCCATGGATTATGCCACTTCCCACCTTTGCCCTCAATAGTTCTTCAGATGTCCTATGACTACTTTGTCACTACCTTCCTCTTCCTATCCATCCTTTACAGTTTCTGAGCTGCATCTGTCCCTTTGGTGGATCATGCAAGGATGATTATTCAACTATTTTTTGGCTCATTGATATTGCCCTCGAAGTTTTCAATGACCTATTCCCTGCATGAATTATTTTTCATGTGAGAACGGATATCTCTCGTACATTTTCATGTCAATGAAAAGTGACACCTCAAAATGCCTAATACACCTATCATTATATACATTCCATTTTCTCTTGAATTAATTTATGCAAGATTAGGCCTAATTTGGTATATGGATCAATGGATATGATGTTTCAGATATCTGAATTTAGGTAAATCCAATCTTATGAAGGTAAAATGCATTAAGTCTGCTGTTGGTTGAGAAATGTATGAAATTAGAATACTTGTTGAAATATTAGGTTTATTGTGGAGATCTTTTTCAGGGGGTTTTCAAGTAGGAATTCATATGAAAAAACATAGTCCCTCGTAAATGATATTATTATAGCCTTGAGTGTGGTAGTCGGATGGACTTTATGCAACATCTATTTTGGAGACTAAAGATATGGAACAAGTAGATGAAGTGACCCGAATTTCTTTTTTTAGTCACATATTTGTTAGGATTAACATTAAAATTATATGATGTTACTTATGATGATCCTCTGTGGATTATGAAGTAATTTATTGACACTAGCTTACTAAGAGAATGCTATCTTCATTAATAATATCTGTTCACTGTTGCTTTGTGCATACACAGAGTCTATTGATAACATTTTTCATTATTTCTTTCTGCATCTACGCCATCAAAATGTCTCTCCCCAATGAATTATCTCAAAGGCGAGAGAGTATAATGTGTACATGGTGTCGAAGGTATAATGCAAAACATGGCTTTCTTTGCTATGCAATTGTTATTCCTTCAATAATGGGAAAGTTTATTGCAGTAAAACTATACATGCATAACCTTATGTATTCATGCATGTTTAACTGCATATTTATGTGTCTATGCATGCATGTATGCACCTATGTACAATGTAAATATGGTACTCATGCACGCATATGTATGCATCCAATGCATGCATGTATGATTGTATCTATGTATGTATGTATGTATGTATGTATGTATGTATGTATGTATGTATGTATGTATGTATGTATGTATGTATGCATGCATGCATGCATGCATGCATGCATGGATGGATGGATGGATGGATGGATGGATGGATGTATGTATGTATGGATGTATGTATGTATGGATGTATGTATGTATGTATGTATGTATGTATGCATGTATGTATGTATGTTCTATGTATGCATGTATGTATGTATGTATGTATGTATGTATGTATGTATGTATGTATGTATGTACGTATGTATGTATGTATGTATGTATGTATGTATGTATGTATGTATGTATGTATGTATGTATGTATGTATGTATGCATGCATGTATGTTGCATGCATGTATGTATGTATGTATGCACATATGTATGTATGTATGTATTTATGTATGTGTGTGAGAGAGAGAGAGGGAGGACCAGATAAATAAGTCTATTGGCATGAATTTGAGTCAATTCAAAACCTTAAATTAAGCAAAAGAATAGTCATGACATTAAGAATTAAGCATAACATCTTTTTTGAAATTGAAGTACATCAGCAAACTGGAAATATTAATGTGCCATTTCATTTATAATAAATTACTTGATAATTATAGAATGCGTGTCATAGAAAAGTGAAGCTTTTTTGGAGCAGTCATGCTTTTGAGACTCATTGATTATGATGTCAAACATAGTTGATCCCCATCCAACCCTTTTGTTATGGTTCAACTGCACTTCTAATTGTATGGGAAGTAAAAGGTGATAAAAGGATGTTGACATTATAAGGCATGCTTCATCAATGCTAAGAAAGTGAGCACCTTCTAATGTTTGGAAAATAGAAAGTGATAAAGAGGATCTTGACATTGCAAGGCATTGTTCATCAATCCTAATTAAGTGAGCATACAAATAAGTGTTCATCAATCCAAAACATAGAGCCACCTAAAAATTTTAGCAAGTAAGCATAATTCAATTGTTATTAAACATGTCATATCATAACCATAACAAGTATACTTCCTAAGTCATCTATATGGATCAAACTAGTTTTGGGACTTGGTAGTGTGCTTTTGTTAGTCCACCCTTTACTTTATGGCTTGCAAAGTAAGGTAACCTGATTCTCAAATGTCATTTCATACTAAAACCACAAAGTGATACAAATTATAGGTTCCCAAAATTGAGATTTCATGCATGAAAACTAAATGATCAAACTTTTTGACAATAAATATGTGTTTGATGTATTAAAAACTTCAACACATTTACGAATTTTAGTTTGTCATAAAATTACGACTAGATTAACCAATACACTCCAACAATAGTATCTACTTAACACACTACAATAATGTCTAGAGGCACTATAACAATATAGACTCCTACAAAGAGCATTTCCATAATGTTCCATGCTTTTCCAAAAATCAAAGCACAATATAGCAACTATCTTTGACATGAAAAATAAATTAATGTGTAGAATTATAAGATTATTTGATCAAGCATATCCTAATCTCCAAAGTATCATAATCACATCGCCATTGTGATTTTTCCTTTTATAATTATTTGTAATATAATGCAAGACAAACAATAATGAGATTTAATTAAGAATGTTAGGCCAGTACCAGAACTTGATACTCCCCCATCAATCAAAGTACGGAGGCTTTCATTGTAATCAAGTCATTTTGCTCATGTTTGTCCTATGCAATAGGAATAATCATAAATCTGGTCTAAGAATTTGAGCATGTGAATGCAACATTTAATAAAAGTACTCCATCCAACTAGATTAGACCATATGAAAAAAGTAATTTAATTAATCACATCTCATTCACGTAGCTATCTTGCACACATAAGCATGAACTCAACATTGTCACAAAGACCAACTTAAAAGTTAAACAATAAAAAAGTTTGAGAAACATATAACACACACTCATTTAAATTCTTTAGACTTTTTTCCAAAACATAAGGTTTAATAAGAGCAATGGAGGAAATCTCCAAACGAGTGAAAGGGAGTTCAAAGTAGGCTGATAATCCTATATTATCCTTCATGGGGAATCAATTCCTTTTTAGGTTGGCTACTTGAAGCACAAATATGAATGAGTGGCAAAAAGGGTGAACATTCTTGCATTGAGGAAAGCTAAGGATTTCTCTTTATATATTACTTATTGGGCATCTCATTATTAATGGCACATCTATCTTTTCAAAATTTTCATAGATCTTTCCCTTGATAGCATTCTAGATGGTGGTTGTGCACCCTACTACTTTGCCATGGCCTATTGCCATGCAATCTTGTATTTTGGTTGAAGCACCTTTTGGACAATGTGAGAAGTCCTTTATTGCTAGAGCAAGAAAAGAAAAGGTGACCAATGTGTTGTTTTGATGAGAGGCACCTCGTGCACCACAGAGGGACTTCACATAGTTTGTTGGCTTTGACATTGGTCCAAATTGTTAAAAATAAAGAAGTAAGGTCACATATATTTTTGCAAAAATGATTTTCTTCAAATAGAAGAAAAATACAAAAATGAAAAATGGAAGCATTTACTTTAGCAAGTAGCAGAGGCCAAAAGAGAATCAATCAAAAGAGAATCAAATCCAAAAACCGAACTGTAAGAGGAGTGGTTGTCCAAAGTAGTGGAGAAATGATGGAGAAGAGCTCTCAAACTCATCATGAGATATTTTGGTCACTTGGCTATAAAAGAGGCAAGGGAGGACACTCAAGGATAGAGGAAGAAGGCGTGGAAGTCCCCTTGTAGCTAGTTCATTTGGTTTGAGTCATTTCGTCTAGTTCACTTTCATAGAGTATGTCCAACCGCACACCCATTTCTGGGTAGTCTATTTGTGAGAGTCATATATCTCAATATATGTATCCAATTTTAGTGTTTAAACATTCGTTGGAAATCTTATCTCAAATACTTCCTCTGTCTAGAACAGTTTTATCAAATTCTTTATGTTCTGTGAGTTATTCAGGTTTTAGTGAAGTCTAGTTTTCAGCCTAACTGAGTGAACAGGTAGCCTATTTTGAATCAAAGAGTCGCCAACCCAAATCTACTCCAAATTGAGTGTTTGATAGATCATTTGAAAGTTGTAGGTGTCTAGTTTGAGTGACCAAAGTTTCAAGTTCATTGCATTTTTCAGTTGCTACCAGTTTTCATTTCAAGGTTCAGCTGTTGGCAAGAGTCTTGATCCTGAGAAGGTCTTCTACACTTTCCGCTGTGAATAGGAGAGGAATTCTCCAACAATTGGTATCAGAGCATTGGATTTTGCAGAGGCAAAGCATTGGAACTGAAGTGAAGCAAAGAAGAAGCTACAAATCAAGGGGGAGCTTCGTAAAGTCAAGGAAGAGCGCCACACAATACTTGAGGTAAACTTGAATCTTGGAAGTTTTCAATGGCTAATTTAGGACGACAAGTTGAGAAGTTAGACAAAGATAATTTTTAGTCTTGGAGGTATAGAATGATAAAGTAGTTTTCAGCCTAACTGAGTGGACAGGTAGCCTATTTGAATCAAAGAGTTGCCAACCAAAATCTACTCCAAATTGAGTGTTTGATAGCTCATTTGAAAGCTGTAGATGTCTAGTTTGAGTGACCAAAGTTTCAAGTTCATTGCATTTTTCAGTTGGTACCAATTTTCATTTCAGGGTTCAGTTGTTGGCAAGAGTCTTGATCCTAAGAAGGTCTTCTACACTTTCCGCTGCGAATAGGAGAGGAATTCTCCAGCACAAATGTGGCAACCGATAGTTTTCTAGAGAATAGCCATTTTCTTGTGATTATTGAACAACTGCATCAGCCATCAATTTTCTTCAATGAGTCCACGTTCCATAAGTGGATTGATATGGCACTAGCTTCTCGAGGTAGAGGTCCTATTTTCAACCCCCAGGCTGGACATGTAATGGCTTTGGCCAATTTAAACTAGTTGTAACCTTGTCTAACCCCTGCTTTGTGGGATACAAACAAGTCCCACGGGCGCTATGCCCATTCACCTGTACAATTGTACTTTCAAAGTTAAAGCTAGGGGAGTAGGTGCTTGCCAAACCTTCATTAAAAAAAAATGCTCGATGTACACATTATGGAGTCTACATAGGGAAGGAAGGGAATATATATGCTATTATCGGGTTTAAAGTATTGAGGAAATGTTGCTCACGCTTTTGAATGGAAGCTATAAAATTTGTTCAAAAGAAGAAACTGTAAAATTTTATACACTCAATTGATTTCAACACCCAGCAACAATAAAGCTTGTCTAATGTGCAAAACTTCAAGACATTTTTCATAGGCTTTGAGCATTAGAATACCTCTCAAATAGCAATTTACCTAAAATGAAGTAATCTTGCAAGTGCCCATTTCCTTTGTGTAGACTTAGGGCATACTCTTAAGATTGAGGGAAAGTTGATCCCATCCTTCTCATGAGGAAACATGTTGGTTCTTGAGGAATAATTCCTTGGTAAATACCGAACTAATCCATATATTCTTGTCTCTAAAGCCAAACATCCAATACCACATAACAATACTACTGAAAAAGCACTAGTACTATTTACAAAAATAATACAAGGAAAATCTTCTTTTAGGGCTATTATTTAGGAGAACATTACTCTAATAATATCACCTTTGCTGCTAAAAATTCTATGAGATCATTGGGTAATGAGGGGTCCACAATAGTTCTATATAAGAAAGCTTTACCAAGAGGGAATCAGAGTAAGTTACAATTTGGATATCCACATTCCCTTATAATGACGTGAACTATTCTCTTGCCCTTTTGACACAATCTATTTTAGTTCCTTTTCCTAGTAGTACAAAAAACATGGACATTGTATTGTTAGACATTGCTTTTACATTGAAAGAATTTTATTCTAATGATCCTTTATACAATATTAAAATGAAGATTACCTCTTGGGATGTCCAAGGGCTATACCTTGAGACTATGGACATGGGTTGTGAGACATTAGCTAGAAATTGTAGCGATTCAAGAACATAAGAAGAATGATTGTGGAGGTATTGTATCCTTCAATAAGGATTCTTAACTCGTTTAGGGGAGAGATGTAAATGTTTAGATTATTCAATTATAGTTCAAAAAGATATATCTATTAGTGTGATGTATAATGATTCCTTGGGTAGGTTACATTTTATTACAATGCAACATCAAGGCCAACAATATAAAATTTGAAATGTTTATGCACCAAAGACCCCTTTGGAAAGAGCAAACACTCGGGGTTGCATTTTTCCTACATAAAAGTACTACTTGGGGCTTCTAACATGAACAATATCAAAAGGGATTATTCTATTGTTTCATCAATTGTAGCATCGCAAGATGTTCAACTTCATAATTTAGTTCTAGAGGCTCTTAAATGTATAGATGAATGGGAGGGGTATATCGGTGACCACACATTTTCATCTACATTCCACTCTCAATTCCATTCTAAGGCTATGAGCATGTCAAATGGAGACCATTATTCAGAGATGTACTTGTTGCATGCTATCTCTATACCCATAGTTGATGCCACATGTGCACTATTAGATCTATTTAATTTCGTAGACATGATTGATGCCTAAGTCATTCAAAAGCATTGCATTGTACATTGATCTCCTATGGTTGAAATGTACTCTTTTCAAAGATAGGATGAAGTCATTGAATGGTGCTATTAATTAGATGTCTTGTTTTTCTTGCATCAAGTGGGACTTCTTCACCTCATCCATGCAAAGTATCATTAGATACATGGTGAAGATTATGGTCAAATTTCCAAGCTATCTAGAAGTGAGACTATTTTTTTAATTTATATTTTACATACTAAAATAAATGTTGGTGTTTCTTTTTTAAGTCTATGAAAATGATAAATTAAATGCATATCATGCATGCTTGCAATTATTGGAAACCATGGACATTTATGTATGTAAGACTAAGGCTTGGTGTACTAAGGTTCTTGACATGCACTCAAGCTCTAGACGTTTCTATGGATATCTTTGGATAACGAGGGTTAAGTCTTCTATGTTCGTTTTGGAATGCAAGAATGGATTTCCATTGCAGATGCATGTACTATGCATTTTTGAGACTTTCTTAGCTCCAGTCCTTTTACTAATGCGCAATGGAAGACTACTTTGGAACACATGCTACAATTTATACCTCCAAAATTGGCAAACATATGGCTAATTCTTTGGAAAAGCCTATTTTTGAAGAAGATATCTTTATGGTTGTTAGTTCATATGAGAATGGTAGAGCACTTGGGTTGTATGGATTAACTAAAGAAATTTCTAGTGCTTAGTATCCATCTGTAAGGCATATTATTGTTGTAGTTTGTAATGGAATGTGGATGGACCACAGAATGGTCGCTTCTTTCAAAATAGGTTGGATGAAGCTTATACTAAAGAAAGAACTCCCGAAACATATTTGTGGTTGGAATTCCATTAGTATAATGGGCATTATGTATAATATATTTATTAACTTTTTTCCCTTTGGGATTGTGTCGTTTCATCTTATCTTTAGATCATCTTTCTCAAACAAGAATTGTATATGGAAGATTTATATATAGAAATATATTCATTTCCCAAATGAAAATCGATCATGCATAAAGTCTGGTCAAAACTTTGGTTTGGAATTTGAAAACGATTTTGGCTATGTATGATAGTATTTCATTCAACAATCAAGTAAAAAATCATAATTGGTTATAAGATGGCTCATATTTTTTATCTATTGGTTGATAATTCCCTCAAACACGTAGAAATCAACAATCGACTTTCAAATGATTTTGTGATTAAAAGGTTAGTGTGCCAATGTTGCACGTTAAGTTCTTGATTATTTTTTATTGATTCTTCCACTATGTTTATACAATTGATCATCAAATGGAAATCATTGCAATTTATGGTATCTCTCTCCATGAATTGCATAAAACGGAAATGGAATTTGCTGATGACACACTTATATTTCCTTGAGGCACAACATCTAATATTCAAGATATTCTTCTTTTGATACATCCATTTAGCATCCCTTGGGGCCTATATGTAAATCTATTATTGATAATATAGCATGTATCAATTTCCACTTGTTTCCATCGCATAGAACAAGATAATCACACGTAGTTTCTTTTTTGCATTTGGAATATGATCTTGGAGTGCATGCTAGTAGCAAAGTTC
>CM035429.1:10542747-10545247 GCA_020310875.1 Ceratopteris richardii | reverse complement strand
CATCAATAATTTTGATAGGCACGCCGATATTGATTAATGTTGAAACTGATAACAGATTCTTCTTGATACCTAGCATATATAATGTAGCTGAAAATGTGAATTAGTAGTAGTAAAAATGATATTTCCAACTCCCATTATAGGATAAGAGGCATTGTTAGCACATGTGATAATATTCCCTATTCAGGTAGACTCAAGTGAAGTGAAGAAGCTATGTTGCATGGTAACATATTTGGTTGCACCACTATAAAAGTACAAAACAGACAAGTCTATTGCATGCACACACTAGTCATATGAAGATGGATCATAGGTGCAAACAATAGTAAATGCCCATTCTTCATTTTGAACAAGATTAACATACTCTATTTTAGGTATAAAGGCTTCTGAAACAACAATTCAAGCCTCTTTCTTCTTTGCCTCCTTTGCAATGATTTAAGGAAGACTCTTTATGACATGATTTTTTGCCTTATAGTACTTTTAAAACCATTTTCTCTTTTCTATTTTTTTCATCTTTTTCTTCCTTCTTTGATTGTGCAACATTAGCATATTTTTTCTTACTAATAGATGATCTCCATTTACCTTTGCCTTCCAACTAGCTAAGAAAGCATGATATGAAACATGCATAATTGATATGTTCTACCTATATTGATATTTCTACAACAAAAGAGAGATTAAATCCTTGAATGTTAAGGCATTTGGGTTGCCTTTGATCATTAGTCAAAGAGTAGAAGCAAAAATCTGATATGCATCTGGAAGACATTTAAGAATTGTTTGCACAAGTGAAATATCTAGCAAGATTCGATCAGTGGAAATCAATGGCTCCTTCAGATCTTTTATCTTTTTCAAAAGATTGTCCATTGAATCTCCTTCATTCATATGCTCATTCTCCAACTATTTTTAGAGGTAAGCAACACACATTTCTTGCTTGGTATAATGTTGCACGAGTATCCCAAGCATCTTTTGTTATCTTGCAAAAGTGAATATGAGGGATAATGGCACGTTTGACAGACAAAGACATGAATGCATGAGCATGTGCATCTCTTCCATCCCAATGACGTTGCTCTACAATAGGTGCAATACAAACTGTAGCATGAACAGGAAATTGAAGATCATCATCTTCAACACCATCTACACCTTCCATCACAATATTTGTAAGTGTAATAAGATGCTTTTCGACACCATGCACAATATTCCACACCCCTTTTGCTACCAATACATGACACATCACATATGCCCATAATGGCTTATTAGTATCATCCAACTTATCCTCAACAACCAACATACAAAATACATCATTGGTTTAGCCATGGCTAGTGATCAAATACCATGATGTAGAAAATTGACTGTATCTCAAAAAGTTGAAGGGAAACACCCAGTCCAACTCAGCTAAACATATAATAGACTTTGAGATGCTTGTATTGGCGAACCTAAACATGTATATATATGTTTGGCACAAAAGGACAAACTTGCATGCACCAGTTGCTACGATAGTGTGCTTGGAGTTTTAACAAGCTCAAATCAAAATTTGGACAGCATACAACATAGTTGTTTTGAACTTTTAATTACCTTGAGTATGCTTACCAATTTTCATGTGATTGTGAGATAGTGACAACATGGTGTCGATGAAGCCGTAGATGAATCAACAATCTTCTCTGATACCAATTGTTGGAGATCGAGATATGTTAAATAATACAAGGAAGAAGAAGAAGCTTGGAGCACAAAAGAATATAGGATGTATTACCAAGTGAATTGAATTATACAATAGATAAGTGAACCATTAGGGTTATAGATATATATACAAGCTACGGGAAAAAATGCCCTCATAGTTGTAAGTGTGTTCACACACATCACTACCAAAATATGGCAATGCTATTGTCTACACAACCATCATATTTCTATCCAATTGAGTTCATTGTATGTAGCTCAAGTAACCAAAGAATCCAACTAGGCTTATCGAACATCTATAAGTCCGCTAACATGCATCTCCTATGGAAAGGCTAGGTTATATCTTCCACCTACATCAATGAAGAGAGCTTGATTAGGCATCTTCTGATTAAAAAAACCTCACCAAGAGCTTTTAAATATGTAAAAGTCTTATGCAAAACATAATCACCATGTCATATCACATCAGTGTACATAGTTGGTGTCCACAAAGATGTACATAGTGTGTACAAAACCAATATATATGATCAATGAAAAAATATATATGAGCCAAATATCTCAAAACCGATCCAGGATCAACCTTATGCAAGGCTCAACACACTCTTGCAAAGTGATTTGAGAAGTTTCAATGAACTATCCCAAAGATCACCTAAAGAGTTGCTTCAAACAAGCTCTACAAGGTCAAGAAGAGAGCTTTGAAGACCCAAATCATGAACAAGATAATGCCAATATTAGTCTTTCTCCTTCCTCAATCACCAAATGGGTATAAATTAGTGGCAAGAAATTGTTACTTAAGTAAGCTTTGGGGAAGATCGTACCGGAATGTGTGACCTCCTAGGAA
>CM035429.1:10527747-10537747 GCA_020310875.1 Ceratopteris richardii | reverse complement strand
GACTTGACTATTCCCATTCAGGTGAAAAATGGTTCGACATTGAACAAACAACTTAAGGCAAACGGTCAAGTACTTAAGGCAGACGGTCAAGTATCTCCCAAATTGAGATTTTCCTGCAGGCTGCACCAAACAAGGAGTGTTCCTTTCCATATTCACAGCATCTCACTTGTATGCAGTGCCACAATCACCAAGATTCAAGAGGGGCAGAGGTCAGATTCTCATGTGCAAGCCTTGCTGCCATAGTAGTTACCTCTCTCACCTGCTGGATGAGCCCTTGGAGAAGCTTCTCAGATCATTAGGACTCCCAAAGCATGTTGCAGGTGGTAATCCTGAGGTTGTAGTCCCTTTTTGTGATGCCCAGCTTACACCAAAAATAAAGGCGCTCAAAGTAGTGGCAAAACAAAAAAGGTCCAGCTCTCGAAACATGTAAAAAATGTCAAAAAAAAAGTTCTGCAGCAGTCACGTCAGCTACAGGTTACTGACGTGGCAGTCAGTTAAAAGATTCCTGACGTCAGCTACACGTAGCTGACGCGTCAGGAAACAACTAGGTGTGTGTGTGTGTGTGTGTGTGTGTGTGTGTGTGTGTGTGTGTGTGTGTGCAAGCGCACACGCATGCATGCATGTGTGTGTGCATGCATGCATGTGCACATCAAGCTCTGAGTTTCCGGTAGAGCAAGCTTTTTTACCTTGCTGTGATTACATATCTATAGTAGCACCTCATTCTTGAAGTTTCAACCTTCACATGAGTGTGGGTCAGGGTGGCAAACGAACTGAGCTATAGATCCGAGCAGCAAGTTGGCAGACACAGTAGACCGTGTATTCATTTTCCACAAACAGCTTGTCACAAATCTTAATCACTCTTGATAAGAATTAAGGTGTCTCTCACATGTTGCTGTTTGCACTTCAACCGGTGAATCCATAACAAGCCTTTCAATCTTCACCAGAGAACTAAAAATGAACACAGGTTGTACATCCAGTCAATCTGAAGTGTGAACAGATATAGTATATAATCCATACCAGAGATCTTTTGCGATGATGCCACCGTTATGATGATTTCTTAATTTCTCATTACGTACTCAAACCTTGGGAACACACCCACATGAGGCTGTCCATATCAGCAATTTAATCTCCTCATATAACACATCTTTTAATCCACAAGTGTGCCCCATTAAGTGCACACAATTTCCAAATGTTGTTGAAATCCTTTTATCCTTGAATCCTCCATACCAATTTTATATGCATTTCGTTGTTTTGTGACAGCACTGATATGGGCTCATACTGTATCATTATCACTCTTAACCGCATCTTTTCTTTCACAAAAAGCCCATTTCCTCTTTCTCCTATCTTCACACCAACCCTTTAGACCTAGCTGCATGACTCCTTTTAACCATGCAACCCTGCTTATAAGCTCTTCTAAAGCAACAATAGAGGATCCTAGCTTTTCATCTGTAAGATCCAAATGTTTTTTATCTTCAAGAAAAGTGTAGAAATCCTCGAGTATGTGCAACTCTCCAGCATCAAACCCTGTCACATTATTTGAGCTGACTATATCCAAAGCTTTCTGTTTCAAACTTGTTTTGTCATCTAAATCAAAAGTTTGACATGTTTCCATTACTTTCACATCCAACTGACTCTTCTGTTCCTGCCCATTGCAATCATTTGATGCTTGCTCTTGTTTACTGGAATTGGAAGGTGATAAATGATCTGTGCTCAGAATGGTCACTCTGGTATAATCCGAAGCCTCACTTTTCTGTGTATTTATAGTCTTCATAGCAAGGTCATCCTTAGGTGGTATAGCTTGTGAAAGCTCATCAATCACCATTTCTGAACTCCAGCTACTAGCATGCCAAGTATCTGAATCTTTGACATTTTCGAACACTGAACTTGGAAGCCCATATTTCCTCTTCACAGGTTCCAAATTATCAACGCCACTAAGTGAAAAGTTGGGCTCTCGAATGGGAACTCCTCCAGGCTCCTGTGTAAAACCCCAACAAAAGCATGATCTTTCAGTGACTTTCTTAAGTCCTTCCTGGAGTCGATCACATTGTTACCGATGCTACCATCTGTAATCAGATCTCCACAAAGCTAACAGACTGAAAATACATCTTACAATTTCTGAGGTTTGTACTTCCAAAATTTTACTACCTCGAGAATTTTACTACCTTCATGCTTGGCACTGTCCACATTCTATCGATGGACCAATCTAAAGAAGGCCGAATATCTTTGACTGGAGCTTCATAACTTCCACCCTCACCAAATGGAGCATTCAAAAGTTCAACCTGTAAACATTTAATCAAAGTAGAAACTAATTACTCTAAAACAATCCAGGGGGAAAAAAAAGTGAGTGTGAGTGTGCATGTGCATGTGCACATGCATGAAAGACCTCAGCTTTGGAGGCCTACAAGATTGATTACATAGACTGCAAAATGTACCTTGCCAAATCCCAATTACCTGCACAGATTCCTTACTAAAAATAGCCGTTATCCTTGCTATCCAGAAGCATCCATCTGCATACCAATCAACATGATCTCCAATCGACCAATTACCATTGACAACTACGACAGGTCCATTTCCAGTTTGAATAATGGATTCATCAGTAGCCATGTATATGGGAGGATATGATGGGCGAACCATGAGCATCTTCTTCTTCTTTCCAGAGGGATCATGCTGATATGCCTTCATAAAATTGGCTTCTGTTGTAGAAAATTTCCATTAAGAACTAAGAACAAGGTCTAGATGTGACAAACCATGAACTATCATTTATACTTTCATCAGGAAAGTCGACATAATGCATTGAACACCAGATTTCACCCTTCCGAACTTGAATGCCTTTAATCTGCATAAAGTCAACCATTCAACTCAATCAAAGCGTGCTGGTGCTAACAGAAGGAATACTTATTTATCTGCTCTAAATATATGTTGTTAATTCCACAAAACAAAACACAAGCACGCATAAATATCAATATGAGCCAAGAAAATTAAATCATGATCAGTTACACTATAGTTAAACATCATACACATCTCATGTATGATATTATAAATTTCAAAGTTGAACTTTACAAGACTTTACCTGTAAAGATTATGTGTGATTTTTTGCTCTTCAAGAACTTACAATCTGTCTCTGTCTTCTATGGATGAGAGCCCATATGCCCCAATTTCTCTCTACTTGACTGATGCTACAATCTTAGTGGAAAATCTAAATTTCTATTTTCGTTTACATTAACAAAATTCAAATAGAAACAATAAATAGAAAGAAACTTCAAGTTATATGATAAACTTATATTACATACTATATGCATACCAACAAGTTTAAGCTAACCCCATATTTCTCGGAACCTGTTGTCATTGAAGCCTTTTGGTTCTTGTGCAAACGAGCTATTAAAAAGTATTTTTCACAACAGCAAAAACCTACATGCTCACTTTGTATTTGAGATACCATAGTAAAGTCTCCACTTATGTCAATAATGATGTAAAATAATCAATTTTTTCTTCTAACAGTGTTCGTATTTCATCAATTAAACCACCTTAATGGATGTCGAATATGATCCATTAATTACATGGACTGGTCTATGAAATTGATCCCGTTTATTTTGCACTCTCACATAAAGATCACTTTTCTTAGTAGATCACATCCCAAATTGAAGAGTAATTTTAGTTTACTATTTATATTGAGGATGTGTGGTGTAGTGGCCACCGGCAACACCTTGAACCTGTGGACTGAATGTTCAGAGTTCAAGACACATGGATCCACATGGCACAAACCCCTAAATGTGGGGGATAAAGGGATCCCCTAGCTCTATGCATTGTTCTTTCAAATTTTAACACTAAAAGAGAGAGAAGATAAAAACCCAAACTCCCAAAAAACAAAAAAATAATAATAATAATAATAATACAAATATATTTTTCTATTAAAATATATGTACGTATGTACGTTTGCATGAATGCATCTCTCCCTCCCTCCCTCCCTCCCTCCCTCCCTCCCTCTCTCTCTCTCTCTCTCTCTCTCTCTCTCTCTCTCTCTCTCTCTCTCTCTCTCTCTCTCTCTCTCTCTCTCTCTCTCTCTCTCTCTCTCTCTCTCTCTCTCTCTCTCTCTCTCTCTCTCTCTCTCTCTCTCTGTGTGTGTGTGTGTTGTTACAGGAAATGGGTATTGCCTCAGAAGATTGGTCCTGTGCTCATGCCATGTATAGGCTCCCCTTCAAAGCAGTCTCCAACCTTCTTCAGCCAGCAGGAAGTCATCGTCTACCTGGAGAGTATAGATGTACGTATCCTGGTGGTGTCAGGGCGTGGCCATGGAAGTGCAAAAGACAACATACCACTATTTCAAATAAAGAAGAATTTTGTCTTCATCTACAAAGCATGAATGCTGCTGCTTCATCCTTCATCTACTCACAAGAAATGGGTTTCTGCACCACTCTGTATGACAAAGAGAGAGAGAGAGAGCTTATGGCAGTGCACTACGTGTAATCCAAGGCAGATTCGGTGCGCCGCACCACTTTTTTTTTCAGTGCAAGCCATTCAATGTGTTCGGTGCTGTCCGGTGCGAAAAAACCGCGGTTACAGCGGGTTAAAAAAATCGTGATCTACTTTTGGGCATTGCAAGTTATACCGGCGACGAATTTTATCGAAGCCCGATCTTCTCATGTCACATGATATAATATGGGTAGAACAATAAAAGAGAGAGCCTCTATTAGAAAAGGAGTCTCATTAAGAAAGGTATTCTCGGACGATGGCTGGGAGGAGAACTCACTCTGTGTAGTCAAGGTTTGCGCACAAGCTTATGGAGAAGCAAAAGCTTTGGTTTGCGATGCAAGATTTGGTATCAAAGCAAATAGATTGGGCCGTTTTCGCGTGTGCAGAGGATGGGGGTTGAACCCAGGTTGCCTGGATAGTAGGCGAAGCACTTAGCCAACACGCCATCTCATTTTGATGCTCTCTTGTGAAGCGCAATAAATACTGATGCTTTAACAGCTCGACCCTCATCGTGATGGCGGCATAGTGATATTTATGCATCCGAAAATTCAGTGAGGTCCCAATAGATACAGACATCGAATGCATAGATATTGTCATAGACTATGCATGCAAAGCATTGAGAAGTGATGCTCTCTGTGGAGAATGGCCTCTATCATTGGCATGATGATATGAAGGGGCCAGGATGATGATGAAGGCAACGAGCAAAGGTAGAAGACAATGCTCTCTTCTATGGAAGATAAGGACCTTTACGGCAGCCTACATGATTCTAGTAAGGAGGAGAAGTTATGGCCTCATTTCCAGGTTTGAGTGTTTTTGAATTTCTGTAAAATCTTTATTTTCGAGAAGGGTAATGATGAGACAAGGAGCTAAGCTCTTGGAGGGAAATCATTTATATGGAGAGTATGGCATATATACCCTCATTTTGAGTTAAGGATTCCCTCAAGGTATAAGAAATCATAAGCTTTAGATGCTTTCAAAATAGCCCTGTTCATGACTTTCACATGAATTTCAGGAGCTATTTTGGATAAGTAGCCATTTTGGGAAGGGGAAATGAAGCGGGATTTTTCGTGAATTTGTGGAAAAACCATGCATATCTGTAGTTTAGTGTATTGGCTTCCATATAAGATTAAGAAATCCAAAAGATACCTCAGTTTGATGGGAGTTTGAAGCTCCACAAAACTCCCTTCCATCACATTTTGAAAAAAAAATTAAGCACCTCAATTTGAGAAATTCCCATTTTAGAAGAGGGAAAAAGAGGTGCAGTAGCTACGGATGGATGGGAAAAAGTATATATATTGAGAGTATGGTGTATGGAATTCTTAGGAGAATCATTAGATTCATCAAAATGATAAGTTAAGGAGGAATTTTAGTTCCTCAAAGACCCCCTTCGCGAACTTTTTGGAAAAATTTAGATGTTAAATTTTACCAAACTCCACCTTTGGGAGTAAGAAAAGAGACCATTTAAGAGGCTTCCCATGGATTAGTGCACACATACATGAGGTATGGTGTATGACATACCATGGAGAAGAGAAAATCCAAGAAAAATCCACATTAGAAGTGGACTAGGAGCTTGCTAAAAGCTCCCATTTTAAGTTTTTGCATAAAAGTAAAAATTTTGATTTACGCCTCTTTTGGGGAGCAAATTAGCATGCACGAAGGGAGGATTTGGAAAGGTGAAAATAGGCTCAAGCATCTTCATATACCACTCTCTGAGACTATGGAGAGAGAATTTTAGGATTTGCTTGATGGAAGAATGCTTTTGGGCACCCCAAAAATCACATTTTTACACTTTTTCCAGCCCCTCCAACAGTCCACTAGTTTGACATGTCCCACTTGGAATGGCTATATCTTGGGCTAGAAAACTCCAAATTGGACATGCTATGGCTCGTTTTCGAAGAGCACAAGGTCTACTTTCAGTTTATGAAGAGAAATTTTGGAAAATAAGTATTTTTGCAGGTCTGAACAGGTCTGCAAAGTCTGAACCGTTTTTGGAAACTACCTTCCGAGAGCCATATCGTTCAAACCGGGAAGGCGATTTGAGTAATTTCACTTCAAGCTCTTTGCACATGCTATATATTTCAGTTTATGATCATTTGCAGGTCCTAAAGTGGTTTTTGCAGGTCTAAAGAAGGATTACTAATGCAATTCTTTTAGCTAAATTTGCATTATTTTGGTAATCACTTGATTATGCTTTATGTTTTGGGAAGTGATCCGATGTTTTCGGACACTTCAAAGCTTATGTTAGAACCTGAAGAGGAAGGTGCAAAGGTCTCGAAGTTCATCGAGAAAGATTGGATGCATGCAATTTCAATACTAAAGCACTCAGGGACGTATGCTTTATGATTTAGGCATTTTAGTTTACGTTATGGCATGTTTTGTATGTACGTGCATAGATTGAATTGCATACATCAAGTGTTGATCATTGTTTAATTTCTAAAAGTATGGATCAATAGGCGAGAAGTAGACTTTTTGATTGTTTGCAGGAAAGAGGATTTTAAAAAATATATGGCTATGCAACACAGAGAATGGTTGCTAGCAATTGCTCTTATGTTTTTGCAGGTTATGGAATTCATATATAAGTTTATGGCGTGCATGCCATGGGCCTGTCAAGCCCTATGTTGATGGGTGGCGTGTGTGCCACTGAGCTTATGGTTTAATTTTTTTTCGGGATTCCATTTCCTGAGGAAATGCTGTCGAAATTTTTCCTACCGCATGGCGTTATATACGCACTTGCCTTTAGGTAAGAATGTTATGGCATGGTAACATGCCTTTCTGCAAACATCAATAAGTCCTATGCATGCTTGTAAGCATGTATTTGATGGACTTAGTACCATCAGAGTATTATACATAAGGCAACTTCAGTAGTAACACGATCCCTACACATAATCCTTATGGATTTAGACCATAGGATTGCTAAGGGAAGGAGCTACACCTTCACCATTAGTAATGTGCACAAGCAATCCTATAGGTTTTAGGAAGTTGCATATAGGTACGGGAGATACATATATGATACTCTCCAAACAAGTGAAGATTTACTTATCTACACAAGAGTCTCACAGTATGATTAGGAGACTATGGGGTATTATTAGCAATACCCAAAGAGTGACTAGTTTCACTCATGCACATCACTTGACCAAGTAGTGAAGCATTTCTGCTACACTACTAAGGAAACCAAACAGATGGGATCACAGAGATGGGTTTCATGAGACGGATGCTTATGTGATTCGAGTGATGGTTAGGAAGGCCAGAGGTATGGCACTAGCTCTATGACTTAGAGTATAGATCCCTTAGTAAGAAATAGTTAGGGTACCCAATATATATATATATATATATATATATATATATCGGGATCTATAAAGAGGTACCTAGATTTAGTCCTGGTACCCATGAACAAGTTGGTTTGGAACCGAAGGGGATATCCAGTGTCACATTATTGACTAGAACCAAACTAACTAGTTCGAGGACATGGGACTCATTTGAGTCCACTGACATGACTTTAGGATATGGGATTCAATAGAATCCACCTATATTTTCCATAGTATATATATGCAATATATATATTTGGTTTAGTGTAGGTATGAAACCATGGATTGGAAGAAGGTTCCACTGGTATGAGACGGTGGAAACAACTTCCCTTTGAGCACTCTTCTTCTATGGCCAGGGAGAAAAGGACTCATCATTCATGGCGTCATGTCTCACTAGATCATAGGAGAGCACATCTCCTTAGAATTGGGAGTTATCCTTCATAGTTTAGGGAAGATTTATTCTTCCAGTAGAGAATGTGATAGGTGATTTTATCACCATGGATATCACATACTCATTTTCATGTCTTTAGGAAGGATAATTCCATGAGTTTGATGGGATCGTATATATCCATAAACAGAGGATGGTTAGCATAGATAGCTCTTTAGTATGGATACATATATGTTTACGGTATCATGTCATATCATTGCTAACCATTTTAGTAGAGGATTTTTTTCCTTATAAGGAATCTATTTTCTCCATTCTTCATTACATATACCTTCATTAGTTATGGGAGATTCGTTCTCCATCTTTACAGTAAGGTCTGTAATGAGGGATTATGCATTAGACATGGAAGAGAGGAGCAAATGAATTCATAAGTTTCTCTTTTAAGGAAAGGAGAAAGTGGGAATCAGCTTAGAGATCCATGAGAGATCTCACTTTAGTTCAGTGGTCTCACTTTACTCCTGCTCTTTGAGAGAGAAAGAAGGAAAGGAAAACATGATTTCTTCATAGGAGAAGAATAGAGTATGTTTTCCTTTAGACAGAAGAGGTGTTTGGGAAACATCTCTTAGTTTATATTTCAGAAAGAATTCTTTTGAGGACAATCTATCATTTAGCCTCAGATGGGTTTAGAGTCACTTGTTATGGGACTTTATTCTATATTTTCATAGGATTCTATGGTTTACTATCTCCATTATGGTATGGTCAAGCTTATGAGCTTGGCACTTTACACTTGCTTTTTATATTATTACTCCACAGAGGATACATCATATGGACTTAGGTCATTTTGGTGATGTTATATGTTATAGGAGTGATAATTTGGAAGTTCAGTGTTCATGGGAGATAGTAGGCACCACTCAGACGGTTTTCCACCTTTGAGATGATCTTATGTGAGACTTCTTAAGGGGAAGGATATGGGGAAACAACACACAGAGATGACCATGTACATAGAGTACATGGGGTTCAGGGAAGTCCGAGTACTTTCTTCTACCACTACGGACATTTCATTTATATTTTTGAGGACGAAAATATTTTTAAGGGGAAGGAAATATCACATGATATACTATGGGTAGAACAATAAAAGAGAGAGACTCTATTAGAAAAGGAGTCTCATTAAGAAAGGTATTCTCGGACGATGGCTGGGAGGAGAACTCACTCTGTGTAGTCAAGGTTTGCGCGCAAGCTTATGGAGAAGCAAAAGCTTTGGTTCGCGATGCAAGAGCTCACAGTCTTTGTGCCCTCCTTTGAGACTTCTTTGAGCCCACTTTTGAGCCCTCTAAGCCCTCTTTTGAGCTTCCCAACAGTGAGTCCTAAGCGCCCTCAGCCCCCCTTCGCAAGCCCCCCTTCGCGAGCCCCCCTTCGCGAGCCCCTCTGCTGTGAGAGAGAGAGAGAGAGAGAGAGAGAGAGAGAGAGAGAGAGAGACTTCGAAGTCGGTATTGATCATTGTGGCCTGCCTAGTGTCGACACAGAGAGAGAGAGAGAGAGAGAGAGAGATTTCATTGAGAGCCACATATACATTATTACATTGAGAGGGAGAGCAAATTTCCAAGTATTTCACCATGCCTCGTGGGATTTCACCTCTATGGAGCATCCATACCACCAATAATGAATTGGTGAATAGTACCGGATCTGGTTTTGGTACAAGGAGATGGATGTGTAAGTATTGTGGTAAGTCCTATAGTACCACAACTACACATCTTATCCGACATGTATCTTGACTAGGAGGATTGGGTATTGCTGGGTGCACACAAGTCCCACAAGATATTACAGAAATTGTGCGCAAAGA
>CM035429.1:10507747-10517747 GCA_020310875.1 Ceratopteris richardii | reverse complement strand
CTTGCACAACTATGGTCGAGAAATGGAAACCCCAAGCTATGCTCCAGAGTTTAAATCTATTTGACAAGAGCGAGAAGAAGAAAATCATGAACTTAATGCCAACCCATCTTTCAGCCCAAGTCGAGAAGCTTAATTGGTTGCATTGCAAGAAATGGACCAAGAACAATGGGTGGAGACTAGAGCTAAGAAAAAGAAAGCAGAGGTAAGGATCCTACAAGAAAAAGAGTCAGGTACGAAAAATTCTGAAATTTTGCAGGAAAAAGAGAAGGTTTTTAAAGAGACGATGAAGGAACTTCATTCGACTAATGAGCCTCCTCTACCGTCGCCAATACCGTCCATCATCAAAACTGAGGAGATATTAAGGAACACCTTCCAGCAGGTATCATTGTATGATCTATTAAGATTGGACAAAAGATTTAGAAGTGAAGTTATAGGGATCATAGAGACATTGTTTCCTCCGACATTGCTTGCAATAAGTGGCGGGCACACTCCAACAATTTAGATGAAGCTTCAATTTCAGATGACATCACAAAGATATCAACGAAATCTCTAACTGACTTCAGGAGTCCATGTTTATTAGTCACCATATATGGAAAGACTATAAATGGATTAATAATCGATGGTGGTTCAAGCATAAATCTCATGCCGGATTTTACCCTTAAATTACTAGGACTCCAACTTTCAGGTGAAGCAAAGTTCACAATAACCTTGGCTGAGTAAAGTCGAGTTAAACATCTTGGTATTGTAGAAAAGGTACCTGTAGAGATGGATAGCCCTACCTTCTCTTTAGATTTTGTGGTGTTAAATCTACCGCAGGTCAATGGAGGCTTTCCTCTACTCATACAGAGGCCATAGCTAAGGCACATCCAAGCCATGCACGATTGGGGAAAATGATACCATTCTGGTTAACCTACCAAGGCAAGTACAAAAGCAACTACATTTAGATCAAAAAGGATCTCATGGAGGTAGTGCTCATTCTTTCACTATTGTTAAAGAGCAACACATTCCTGTTGCGGAAGCATGTAATGAAATTGAAATAAACGATGACCAAGATCTTTTGGAATGGATGGAAGCCTATCCATGTTATGGTGTATCTATTTGTGAAGGGAAGTCTGAACATGTAGAAACTCTTGGGCTTGGAGAACCAGTCATAGACTTTAGGAGGGGGAAAAAAGGAGTTTCAAAAGATTTGGCCCAACTTGGGAAAGGAAAGGAGAAAAGAACGGCAGTAAATGACTTACCTATACCATCCGACATACAATGGACAAAAGAGCTTTCACCTTTATGGATGCAAGAAAAGGAATCAAAGATCAACATATTTCATAAAAATGTATGATGAGATAACCAAGCCCCTCTCTAGGCTCGTTAGCAAAACGGTACCTTTCAATGGACTGAAGTAGAAGACAATGCATTTACTCTTCTAAAACCAAACTCATGTGCACCGATTTTAGTAGTACCAGATTGGAATGCTACCTTCCACGTACATGTGGATGCAAGTTGACAGCAGTAGGAGCCATACTCACACAACCTAGCAAAGAACATAAACTTGAACGACCCATTTACTATGCTAACAACATTTTAACTAAAGAAAACGCAACTATAATACTACTGAAAGAGAAGCACTTGCTATTGTTTTTGCTCTCAAGAAGTTTCATCATTATTGATTGGGAATTCACTTCACCGTCACCATCGATCATCAAGCAATCAAACATTCGCTAAACAAGCCAAACATCTATAGAAGAGTGTGGAGGTGGCTACTCTTATTCCAAGAATTCAACTTTGAACTAGTTCAACGACCTGGGAGCACCACGTGATGGAAGATCACCTCTCAAGGATAGAGGCATAAAAGGCAGCCTTCCAGATAAATCTTCATTCCAAGTAAGCACTTACCCTACTTGGTACCAGGACATTCATCATTTGTTAACCACAGGAACTTGCCCACCTAACCTCACACCACTAGAATGGAGATGATTGCTGCTCAAGAGTAAGAATTTTTCAATCATTCAAAATACTCTTTTTCGAGTTGGACATGATGGGATGTATAGGGGATGCATCCTACCACATGAAGCAAATACTAGAAGAAGCGCATGGAATAACAGCTCTGTGCCATTATCGAGGTCACATAACAGCACATCGGATCTTATACGGAGGATTACGATGGCCTTATCTTTTTCGAGATGCAACACAATATGCAAAGACATGTGATATTTGCCAATGTTGTGCACCAAAACCAAGTAAGCTCAACAACCAACCCTTGGAAATTTCTTTATCACAGAGACCATTTGAGAAATCGGGATTAGATTTTGTGGGGCCAATCTATCCCACCACTTCTCCATCGAATGTGAAGTACTTATTGGTGGCCGTTGACTAAGCCAAAAGATTGCACTTCTCACACGGTAGCCATTTTCTTGTATGAAAATATTTTTTTGCAAGTATGGCTATCCCATTGAAGTTACAAGTGACAAAGGATCTCATTTCATCAACAAAACCCTATCTGAAATATTTACGAAGTACAAAATTTTCCACAAAACATAATGTGCATATTACCCACGAGCCAACGGTCAAGCAGAAAGCACCAACAAGGTGCTCATCTCTCTCTCTTAAGAAAAATGTGCTATCTCTATCCCTTGACATAGGGCACCACCTACCTAGATATGGTATGGGCATACAGGACAGCTTTCAAGGTAACCACGAAACACACTCCCTTCCAATTAGTATATGGTCTTGAAGCAATAGCTCCATTAGAATTTCTAAAAGGATCGAGCAGAGTGAGGCATCCAAGGATTGATAATTTGCAAGTCATAAGTAACATCAATATGAACAGATTACATCAATTGGAGGAAAAGAGGAAAATTGCAAATTCAACTCTCGAGAAAGTGCAGATGAAGCGGAAAGCATGGAACGACAGAAATCTTTGGAAGACGGAAATCATGGAAGGATCATTGGCCCCGCTATATCAACCAAGCTTGTACAACAGAAAAGAAAAGAAGTTATCCACCGGATAGACGGGTCCTTATAAGGTAACCGAGATCTTTCCTCAAGGGGAAGTATGTCTCTCCTCTCTTGAAGGAACCCAAATTCCTTTGGTGAACCACTCCCATCTCAAACGTTACCAAGAATCATAATGAGACATTGAATCACTATTGTACATATTGTACATACTATTGTCCTTTCCTTTATGCGCTATTAGTCTTACTTTAGTTGGCATTATAAAAAATAAAATTAAAATTTTTTTTTTTTTTAAAACATCAAACCCATCACTGTGTAGGAGTTTACTCACAACTGTATACATAGTACACTCTCACATAAGCAAAAAGAGTATGGGAATCGTTTTGCCTTGTCCAATCAAAGCACAAAAAGATGGACTACCAATCCTAAGATAAGATCGAATAAACAAGTCTAGCAAAAAGTTGACTATTTCTTGAGAAATATCAATCAAACTTATCACTATTTTGCCAAAAGTCAACTACTTAAATCAAATCCCTAAGAAAGTCCATAGCAAGTCGATGTTTTATACCTCATTAAGTTGACTTTAAAGTCCTTAGCAAGTCAAGTTTTTTTTAGACTTTAAAGTTCATAGAAAGTCAATTTTTTAGACCTCACAGAGTCAATTTTTTGGAGCTAGAGCATTTAGTCGATGTTTTTTCAAAATAAGTCGATTTTTTCAAATGAGTAATTTTTTCAAAGTGAGTCGATTTGTTTTGAGTCGTTTTGTTTTCAAACTTAGTCAGTTTGTTTGCCGATTAGGATTAGTCGATTTTGTCAAATTTTAGTCATCAAAACAAGTCGATTTTGATCAGGTCAATTTTTTTACCATGTATGGGTTCAACTCAGTTGTTTTTTCCCAGTCCATCTGTTGCGGATGATTTGGAGCAGCGTGCGTGATCGTTTTGTCCAAGTCCATTTGTTTTCGACGTTCTCAGCAGCGTGATTAATGCAGCAGCCTGCCATGGTCATATGGTTGAAGCATCTCGTGTGCATAGATGCAGCAATGCTCGGACAATTCTCTGCCATGGGTGAAGGTTGAATCAGAACTTATCAACAAGAGGAGGGCTGCTGATCAGAAATTCAGATTCTCATCTCTTGCTTTGAGATCTACCACACAACAACAGGTAGACAAGGCAAGAATTCACAAGAGGATAAGGGCAGCCAACCGATTGGAGAAACATTAAAAAGTAACATGTCGGTATTATCATCAGGAAATTCAATCAGCAGCAACAACTTCGACTCTGATGACGAGCCATATCAGCAAAACTCGGTTTCAGCTAAGTCAACTAGCACGGGTGAAGATTCACTCATATTGATTGCCCATGATTCTCTTCCACTAGCATCATTGAAGAGATCTTCACAGAAAAAGAGTTGCATACGATGCAGCTCATAGATATTGCCGAAGTGCCACTTACCAAGCATATTTCAACTGACGAGGTAATTGATTCCTTTGAGTCATGTCCACACTTTACAGGAGGAACACTTACCAAGAAAATGTTTAACAAAGTTGTGGGGGTGAAAGAATCAGAGAGAGAGAGAGAGAGAGAGGCTGAGACTAGGGAGATCATACTCAGGCATCGATGACAACCAAGGTATGTGAAGAATGTGTTAAGTTGTTCACCGCCAACGACCTCTCAGAAAGATACTATCATATTTTATGCACATGCAAGTTTTTTCTCCTCTTAAGGAGGATAGAGTCCAAATTTCAATTCAACAACATGGCTGCTTGTGACGCGCTTTTATGCCTTGCTTGGGTTCATCCATATCCCTTCCATCATCTCATATGGACGTCAATCATGGAATAAAAGAAAAGGTACACGATACAGGTACAAAAGGAGGCAAAGAAATTTCATATATACTCCTCATTAATAATTATGTGGCTAAAGAGCTTACCTTCGAAGCTTACAGAAATACAAAGTGAAAAGGGCACAAGTAAAAGGCAACTCGTTATAGGACATACGAGCTCTTCTGATTGTCGATCAAAGTTATGCGGCAGCAAAAGGTAATGATCCCCCTTCATCTTCACATACATATGCACGGAAAACAGCTCCTTTTCCTCATGAACACACACCCCGTAATACTTCATATAATCCCCCCACGCCACCACCATCTCCTCATATTATTTCCATTCCACATGCATCATCCCCCGTGCAAATCCCTTCACCTCTTATGTCACCTTCCATTCAAACTCACCATACACCTACACACGTCTCATCTATTCCCATACCTCCTCCTATGCAATCACCAAACTCATCTGCCCCCACCATCTTGGTTACCCCATCTTGTTCACACATTCATTCCACATCCATCCAACCCATGCATTCTAGCACACCTCCACTCGCACCCTTTCTTCCACTTATGCACTCCCAGCATTAGAAAACATCCACATAGCTAATATTCATGCAAGAAACACATTAGAATATCTCACGCAAATCAATGACTATCACAAAGAGATCTCTTCATTTACGGGAGTGGCAAACCAACAAGTCCTTCAGCTTCAAGGAAGGATCGCAAACTTAGAAGAATGCAACAAGCAAATAGCGCAGCATAACAAGGAACTCAAAGAGGAGAATGAGAAGTTATGGAAAGAAGCAGTGTTCTACAAAGACATCCACGACAAAGCCAAAAATCTCTTTATGGAAACCCAAAATGCACACTAGTGGGTAATGACGATGGATAGCATTAGATGTTCTTTCTACTTTGTATTGGAAATCTTTTGTTCTAGTTACAACTTACTTCCTCTTGTAAGAAGTATGTTTCATATTTTACTTGCAAGTATCTCTATTTTTTCCATATTATTCTTTACTTATAAAATTATTATTTTAAATTTTTTTTTTTTTTAAAAAGAAAAGAAAAGAGAGAAAGAAAAAACAAAAAACAAAAAAAAAACCAAAAAAAAACAAAAAAAACAAAAAAAAAACAAAAAAAAACAAAAAAACAAAAAAACAAAAAAACAAAAAAACAAAAAAACAAAAAAACAAAAAAAACCAAAAAAACCAAAAAAACCAAAAAAAACAAAAAAAACAAAAAAAACAAAAAAAACAAAAAAACAAAAAAACAAAAAAACAAAAAAACAAAAAAACAAAAAAACAAAAAAAACAAAAAAACAAAAAAAATACAAAAATACAAAAATACAAAAAAAAAAAACAAAAAAAAAACAAAAAAACAAAAAAAAAAAACAAAAAACGAAAAAAAAAACCAAAAAAAAAAAGAAAAAAACCAAAAAAAAAGGAAGAAGAAGAAAAAAGAGTATTATTTTTCTCCGAGGATGAAGAATGTCTAAGTGGTGGGGAAGTTACCTCGATTTCGAGCAAGAGGAGAAGCAGAAGAAGCAAAGAGCACTAAGATGAAGAAAAGGGGATCTAGCTCATAAGTTCATGAAGGGGACAAAATTCCCAATCTCCTAAGTTGCCTAAATTCCCACTTCACCAATTTCCTAAGTTTCCTAATTTCCTACTTCACCAATTTCCAAAGTTATCTAATTTCCCATTTCACCAATTCCCTAAGTAGTCTAAATTCCTAAGTTGGCCAATTTCTCAAAGTATTGTCTATTTTTTAGTCGACTATTTCTCATTTCAAAAGTTGTCCTTTCTTACAAGTTTAGTCGACTTATCTCAAAAGTTCATCCATTTTTATGAAATTACTACTTCAAAAGTTGTCAATTTTTGTAAAGTAGTCTATTTTTTAAGAAAATGGCCAACTTTTGATTTGGTCCACTATTTCACTTGAAAAAGAGACTAAATTTCCCAGCACATGGACTAAATTTTCAGCCACTTGCACGCAAAGGATCATGGATGGTGGATGGCGCCGAATACCAGAATTTGGAAGATAGTGACGCTGCAGGCAAAGTGGACCAATAAGGAAGTTTCCAGAATACCAAAATTGTTAGTGAGGCTTCCAAAGAAGAAACTAATTTTGTCCCTTTTGCTACCCTTAACTCCCAAAAAAACTATATAAGGAGACCTCTCCATCAACCAAGGACAAGCTCATGGAGAGAGACTAGAGGAAGGAATGCACAGCTCAAGCATTGTCTTCACTTTGTGTTTTTAGAGCTCTAAGCTTACCACTAGTACTTCACTTGGTAGAATTGGAATCAACTAGCTTGGCACTATGACGGAGTAACAGTGGGCAAGCTATGATTGGCCATTCTTCTCTTGAGTAGCTAGTTGGAAGACTAGAGTTTTGAGAATGTATGTGTGTGGAGTCAAAGACCAGCAATTAGAGTGAAGGTGTATTCTTATGTCCCATGCCGCTTGCCCAAAGCTTGTATGATCATCTTTTTGAGTTGTTTCTACTCATAAATTCAGCATTTTTCTCTCCTTCCATTGTGTAACGTTGTATGTGCTATTTTTCTTCTATTGAGTCTTCAAATTGCAACCCATAGTGCATATTGCACTTAAGAGGACACACCACGTTGAGCAAATAGATCAAGAAATTGATCTACACAAAAACACGCACACACACACACACACATATATATATATATATATATATATATATATATATATATATATATATATATATATATATATATATATATATATATATATATATATAGTTTATTTCCGACGCGTCTGAAATTTTTTTCGGCCGTACCAGACGTCTGCAGATAGCGTACGTGTTGGGAGTTTTTTCATACGTGAAGTCTGGGTGTCGATCAATTATGCTAAAACCTTCGAAACTTTTTGGTCGCGCTCAACTATTCTGAAGCATTCCTGCTGCTGCGCTATCCCAAAGAGAGAGAGAGAGGGCTTTCGCTGCAGCTTGTCTCTGTTTCTCGTGAGTCTCTGATTATTCGAGTTCTCTGTTATTTTGATGATGTGTGCCACAGTGCCATAATGCTATGATCTATCAGATCTTAGAAATAATCAAGGACATTTACATGGTCCTGAATTGTTATGTATCAAATACATTGATCAACATGTGAACTGTACAGTAGTTTACTATGTTCCTGCAATGTTACATACCTAGTAAACATAAATAATATGATTTTGTAATGTTTAAAATGTTGAAGTGCGCTGTACTGCAGTGTTTTTTGTGTACTGTACTGTAGTGATTAATGTCCAATGTCCAATGGCAAAGAACACAGTTCTACTGACCACAGTACAGAAACATGCTACACACACAATACAGTCTGTGTGTAGCATGTTTCTGTACTGTGGTGAGTAGAACTGTGTTCTTTGCTGTAATAATTTATTACAGCAAAGAACACAGTTCTACTCACCACAGTACAGAAACATGCTACACACACAGTACAGTACACAATTTTCTAAACATTGGACATTAATCACTACAGTACAGTACACAAAAAACACTGCAGTACAGCACACTTCAACATTTTAAACATTACAAAATCATATTATTTATGTTTACTAGGTATGTAACATTGCAGGAACATAGTAAACTACTGTACAGTTCACATGTTGATCAATGTATTTGATACATAACAATACAGGACCATGTAAATGTCCTTGATTATTTCATGAAATATTTTCTTATTTTTATGCTTAATAATAAATAATTTGTTTTTCCATATTGCAGATTCCATATGGGCAGGACGAAATGTATCGAATGGGAGTATGTTTTTCAAGTTAAGGCACTTGGAAAGGAACAATATACATGTAAATGCAAGTTTTGTTCTCATCAATGGGATGGAGGACCATTGCGTATTCAAGCACATCTTTTGGGACTGATTGGATATGGTGTTATTGCTTGCAAAGAAGTCCCAAAAGAGATCACAGATAGAGTGCGCAAAATGCACTTGTAGGCAAAGGCAAGTAGTAGTAGTGTTGCTGCAGTACATGACAAAGATGACTTAGGAGATACACTCATTGATGATATGGATGATAGTATTCCAACACGTGGTTCATCAATGGGGAGTGGAGAAAGCATTAATGTACAAGAATGTGACGTTCCATGTAACAAGCGCAAGGCTTCTATGCCTATGGGGCAATTGAATGCGTAATGAAAAATCATGAAAGAAAGCAAGCAAGGATTGCTTTGCGTCAATTTTTTTATGCAGAAGACATACCACACTGGAAAGTTAGAAGTCCATATTTTTTAGATATGGTACGTGCGATTGGAAGAGTGGGGTCTTCATTTGTGCCACCCACATATGCTGAATTGCAGAAATCTGAGCTTATTGAGGAAGTAAAGCAGGCTTGATGGGTGTGCGTGAGCAATGGGAAAAATATGGATGCACTATAGTTAGTGATGGTTGGTCTGACACACGAAATAGACCTGTCATTAACTTTATGGCAATATCCATTCATGGTGCAGTGTTTTTGAAATCTGTGGATACATCTGGACATGTGAAAAGTGGGGATTTTATATTTCAGCATTTGAAGAAAGTCATACTTGATGTTGGTCCCACAAATGTGGTGCAGGTTTGCATGGATAATGCAGCCAATTGTATTCGTGTAGGTGAAATGGTTGAGAAAGAGTGGCCAACAATCATGTTTACTAGATGTGCATGCCATTGCCTTGACTTGCTATTTGAAGACATAGGGAAAATTGCTTGGGTTGCAAACACAATATCTCAAGCAAGTAAAGTTGTCAATTATGTGACAAGAAAAAGTAGTGTGTTGGCTATTTTTAGAAGTCATAGCTCAAAGGATTTGTTGAAGCCATCCGCAACAAGGTTTGCATATTACTTTATTATGTTGAGCAACTTGTTAGATGAAAGGTGTATGCAAGGGTTGCGCAAGCTTTTGATTGATGACAGGTATATGCAAATGAAAGTGTCCAAGACACAAGTAGCAAATGATGTGCATGATATTGTATTCTCATCTTTCTTTTGGAACGAATGCAAGGTAATTGTGAAAATATGTACCCCTATTTTGAAAATATTACGTTTGATTGATAGAGAAGGAGCAACTATGGGGCTGATCTATGAATTGACAGATCGCATGGTAGAGCAATTGGGAAGCATGCATGATATAGAACAAGCAAGAATGAAAGACGTTATGGACTTATGCATTGATAGGTGGAATATGTTCCACACTCCTCTACA
>CM035429.1:10502747-10505247 GCA_020310875.1 Ceratopteris richardii | reverse complement strand
ATGTTTTCGAAGTTTCCATCCGAAATTACATTGATACTGTCCGAGAAGAGAAACGAATAATAAAATGTATTAGTTGTACCAGTCCACCACCTTGTATGCTTTGCAAGTAATCCAGGGGTCTTATGCATCAATAGACAAGGGCATTTGAAATTGGTGTAGAAAACGTGATAGCTGCACCCATGCGGACCTATAAGCTGGTCCTACCGAATAATTTCCCCTAACAAGTGGAAAAGACAGCAAGTCCCACTTAGAATCATAACATTTTCCAATAGAGTCAATCCCCTTATTATTCAAGTATCTAGCTGCTACTCCCAATGAATGAGCAATGGGAGGGTTTGACAAAAAAGACCAGTAAGGAGACAATGAGGCAAAAGAATTCCCTACATAACGTTGCCTTCCATTCCATTTCAAATACGACATAGCCGATTTGAAGCTTCTCAAAAGGAAGTTCAGTGTGGGGGAAGAGGCGTAAAGTGGCGCATGTGAAAAAAACTTATTCCAAGCATCTACTTTCCAAATCCCCTTAAAACGCACTTCTTCATTTTCTATAATCTTCCAAAAAATGTCAAGCCAAAGAGGATTATGAGCAGATGTGACCAACATTATAAAGGTTGCCCGTCTAGCGATTGTATGAGAGTGTAAATTCAGAATTCCGAGACCACCAATAGCCCTGGGTTGACAAACAAAGTCCCAAGACGAAAGCACAAGTGCACGGCTATGCTTTTTTAACCACAAAAAGTTTTTGAGCAAACATTCAAACTCTCTAAAGTGGCAAGCATGCCACAAACCTGTTTTACGTTTGACTTTATGCATTACCCATTCAATCCTATCCTTATCTGATACATTACCTCCTAATGGGTACCCGAGATGTCTGAAAAAAGTACCTTTCTCAATTCTAGTTCCTTCCCATTGAATAGCTCGAAAATCATGTGCAGATATATCAGCAAGTGCTGATTTTTTCTTGTTTATATACAAAGCCGATGCTTGAGAGAAAAGTGCCAAAGTATCAATAATATTGTCGACATTTTCCTTATCAGCTTTCGCAAAAATAAAAGTATCATCAGCAAAGCCGACGGCAATTTGCTGCACACCATTAAGAGAGATACCATGAATATGTCTCGAATTCATTTTAGCCTCCAATAAGAAGAACATAGGCGAAGAAGCTAAAGCATAAAGAAGAGGACTTAAGGGGCATCCCTGACGCCTCTGTGAGTCTTGCATTTATTTCCACGTGAGAGGCACTGTCTTGAGCCAAGATGTAAATCAAGCGGCAAAATTTGATTCCAAATCCAAGTCTTTTAAGCACAATTGCAATAAAATCCCACCGTACACGATCAAAGGCTTTCTCAAAATCAATTTGCATACCAACCACTTGTTGATTGGAAATAGTAGCATGCTCCATCAATAACTGGGTAAAAAGAATATTATCAAAGATAGATCTTCTATTCACAAATCCAATTTGCGAAGGGTGAACTACCTTGTGAATGACAGGTTTAAGTTTGAGCGCGAAAATCTTGGCGAAAATCTTATAAATTATACTAATCATTGTGATAGGTCTCCAATCTCCTATCCGTTTAGGGACATCCAATTTAGGAATAAGTTTAACCTTTCCTAGTTTGAAGGAGTAAGGCATTTTTTCTTCCACCCATATTTCATTACAAACCTCTTGGAGCAAACTTTTAAGGAAAGGCCAAAAAGCCAACACAAATTCCTTTGTAATGCCATCCATTCCCAGTGCCTTTCCATTTTTGAGGAGTTTAAGAGCCATGAAGACCTCTTCTTCAGAAATAGCTTTTTCACAAGCAACAGCCATATGCGAATCAAGAGTTCGAGGAGTAAAAGCAAGTAACTCCTGCACAGATGTGAACCAGGCCTCATCAGATTTAAAGGACGCAGCAAACAAGTTACGAAAATGCTCCGTACAGTATGCAGCTATGGAATTTCCATCCCGAAGAACTCCTCTATCAGTTTCCAACATGGATATTTGAGTTTAAGATGCTTGGCACAGAAAATCAAAGAAACATCGAGAGTTAGCATGAAGATCAGTCACCTCGGCACATCTCGCTCTAATTTTAGCTGATTGAATGGCATTATTTTCAATTAGCTGCAAGCATGTATAGGCATCACACAATCGACTATATTCTTTGTCAGAGAGCAATTGTCAAGAAAGAATAATCTGCTAAGCTTCCGATTTAGTTGAATTGATAACATTAGAGAAGTACTTTCTGCAATCTCTAATAACATCTTGCATACCAATCACAAAGACCTCCCATTTCATACAAGCAGATATCTTCAATGAAAGTACATATTGAATTAAGTTGCAGACTTCAGATTTGAACATTGATGTTTTCAACCAAGAATGGTTAAGTCTCAATGGGATTCTATAAAGTCTGTCCGGTATACAAGAGCTCCATTGAGATTCCCGAAGATCAATCAATAAAGGGTTATGATCCGAAAGAAGTATCGTAGCATCTATCCACATTGTAGATGTTGCATCCAA
>CM035429.1:10485247-10487747 GCA_020310875.1 Ceratopteris richardii | reverse complement strand
ACGTAGGTATGTACCTGCGTAGGTACGTAGGTATGTACCTGCGTAGGTACGTAGGTATGTACCTGCGTAGGTACGTAGGTATGTACCTGCGTAGGTACGTAGGTATGTACCTGCGTAGGTACGTAGGTATGTACCTGCGTAGGTACGTAGGTATGTACCTGCGTAGGTACGTAGGTATGTACCTGCGTAGGTACGTAGGTATGTACCTGCGTAGGTACGTAGGTATGTACCTGCGTAGGTACGTAGGTATGTACCTGCGTAGGTACGTAGGTTAGGTATGTACCTGCGTAGGTACGTAGGTATGTACCTGCGTAGGTACGTAGGTATGTACCTGCGTAGGTACGTAGGTATGTACCTGCGTAGGTACGTAGGTATGTACCTGCGTAGGTACGTAGGTATGTACCTGCGTAGGTACGTAGGTATGTACCTGCGTAGGTACGTAGGTATGTACCTACGTACGTACGTAGGTACGTAGGTACATAAGTATGTAGGTATGTAGGTATGTAGGTACGTACCTACATAGATAGGTATTTACGTACGTACGTAGGTATGTAGGTACGTATGTACGTAGGTATCTAGGTACGTACATAGGTACGTACGTATGCATGTAGATAGATAGGTAGGTACGTAGGTAGGGTACGTAGGTACGTAGGTAGGTATGTACGTACGTACGTCGATACAGTACGTCTGTAGGTACGTACATACATGTGTCGGTACGTACGTACGTACATAGGTCAGTACGTACGTTCGTAGGTCGGTACGTGCGTGGGTCGATATGTACATACGAGGTATGTACATAGGTCGATACGTACGTACGTAGGTACGTCGATACGTACGTACGTACGTAGGTACGTGGATACGTACGTACGTAGGTACGTCGATATGTACATCATCGGCCACATGCAAGTCCACAAGTGGCTACGTATACATCCTTGCAGGTGGAGTTATTTCATGGTGCTCTAGACTTCAGAGGATAGGTGCACTATCTACTACAGGGGCTGAATATATTTCAGCCACAGAGGCTTCCAAAGAAGCCATTTGGTTAGCCTGCTTGTGCAATGAATTTGGGATGCCTGAAAAGGCACATGTTCTTGGATGTGATAGCCAAAGTGCCATATGTTTGGCAAAGAATGCCATGTTCCATGCTCGCACAAAGCATAGTGATGTGAGATAGTACTTCATCAAAGAGGTGTTAGAGGATGGCATGATCACGCTGATCAAGGCCGATGCTTCACAGAATCCTAAAGATGCTCTCACGAGGCCTCTACTCGAGGCACAACATCAGCTATGCATACAGATGGTGGGAGTTACTTAGCTTAAAGGAGCCTCCTTGGTCCTTTAAGTGGGAGGGTGTTGGGGATAAAGGCCCCAACGACTCTCGTTTTGTATATTTTGACCCTTCCATGTGAAAGCTCTCTCTGAGAGCTTTCCAATTATATTTTTGTTATATTTTTTGGACCCCAAATTGGGGAGTTATATGCATTTACAATACTTTTATGACTTTCGTTCATTGGCCATGTGTAAACATGCCCAAATGACCTAAAAGTCACTTATCAATAAGACTTGGTCCTAAATCTCTCATTACTTGATTGGACCTTCTTCAACTTCAGCTTCTCCATCTTCTTTTCCAATTTTCTGCACAAGTTTCTCTCTCTACTTTCTCTCTCCTCATGTAGCTGCCCACTCCCTTGGCATTTGGAGCAACCGAGCACACCACCAAGTAGCTTTCCATGGCCTCTTTCAACGCTCATGTATGGAGCAGCCATATGGGGGCCGAGATTAGCCACATCAGCATGGACAGCATTGGAGAGGCCGTAGATTCTCATGATTGCCAGACTCATCTGAATCAAACCTTCGGTACCACATGATATCATCATAGCAAAGCTCGTTGCACCACCGATGCTAGTAGAGGCATTCTTCCAAACAATATGCCTATTACACATGATCCGGAGCATGGACACAGAGCGCATCACTTATCGAGCTTTCCAAGCATCACGTGACATGGCACTAGCAAGACACACCTCCTCATGGTACGCACAGACACGGGACAGGTTGGCCCATGATGGATTTGACATGAACAGACTACCACGAGTGCAGTACAACTTACAAGCCCCCATCTATTCACTCTCCCATAAGGAGAGGAATAGAATCATTCGTCAAGAGATATGGCATACATACATACAAAGGACATGGATCAGCCAGAGGGATACATTGCCACCGAAAATGCTCCACTATCGTGAGCGTTTTCTATAGATCTCATACCAAGGCTTCATAGAGACTCCACACTACATGCAGACATACCTACCACACCATCTTCGAGTCCTCATTGGGCAGCTTCAAGTTTCACCACATAAGCTCGAGATCGAGAGGGGTTGGTCCAAGGGAGTCCCTCGAGAGGAAAGGTGGTGCCCAGTATGCCATACAGAGATAGAGAGTGAGGAGCACTTTGTTACCGGATGCCCAACATACTCAGACCTATGAGCACAATTCCAAATAGTCA
>CM035429.1:10447747-10480247 GCA_020310875.1 Ceratopteris richardii | reverse complement strand
TTTCCAATGATGGTAACCAACAAAGTGTCTTGTCCACACCACTCCTTTTGAGGTATGACTCTCATAGGTTAAACGTCCCTTCAATTACTTTTCAACATTTCCTTCCTCATAAGTCCATTCTTGTCCTAAAAATGGTGTTGTAAGACATAATAAAAGAGATAAAAAATAGTTGCTCCACTAAATCCCATATAGTTACATGTACAAATTCATCTATGTATATTGCCTCCTCATGTCCTTCCCCTTAAGAAGCCTCTTTATAAGGTAAGTAAAATTTGGAAAATAGTCCCTAGAAAGTGTCCACTATCTCTCATAAGCATCTATCTTTCCAATTATCATTCCCATCTTTTCAAACACCATCAACGTGACCTAAGTCTATAAAATGTGATTTTTAATTCCTTATATGAATTCTTTAAATTAATTATATGAAGGATAATGATAGAAATTGAAGCCAACTAATCTTAACCTTTACTCTGTGGAGCCAAGAGACCATGCCATCACCTTTACATTAGAATAAATCCCCAAAATTTAAGTGATTTCAAACCCCTTGAGAACCATATGATAAACTTGACCTCAATCTAGGTGGTCATAACCCTTGAATGTACTCATAGGTATTAGTTTTGGCCTAAACTATCCTTATGGGTTGTGCTGATTCATCAAACATGTTCCTTTATAAGAAATTCTTGTTTGCAAAATGAAATCTTTACATCCAACTAATCAAGAAAATCATTGCTTGATATTTATGTCCCTTGGAACAACCTCTTTTGGCACTATGATGCAAACTCTTAACTATTTATCTTTCCTTTAATTTGCCATTCAAATGCATTCGCATCCCTATTTGTGATTTAGATCACCATTGGAAAAAATCTTCCCAGATTATCCTAGGCTATAATCCTAGTGCCTAATCATCATGTAAGATATTGATTCTCCTATGCATTAGATATATCCCCACCTCCAAAAATTCTAAAGTGAAAGGTAATTACCCTATTTCCAAACTCACTAATGGCAAGTGCTAGAACTCCTACTCTAGTCAAAGAACATTGATTGGTATCAGATATGGCAACTTCTCTCTTTTTAGACTTCTTATGGATTTCAATTCACACACTATGTTTATCTAGTCTCAATTTTTCCCAATATGATGGTGCCACTCTTATATAGGCAATATAAGAAATAAATTCTCCTTAAGCTACCCATTCAAGAATAAGTTACATTTATTTTCTAACTTCTCTCATAGTCATAGATAAATTATAGTCCCAACAATATAAGATGTCACACTTGTCTCTAGGAGTAAAATACATTAACTTCCATTAAAGAGATAATCTTTGCTTTCTATATCACTTGTAAAGAAGAGGGCATCAAGTGAAATTTCCCTACAAAAGAAGCCTTCAGACTTCTTGCTAGGAGTAGAATATACTTATTTCCACTAAAGGGACAATCTTTTCTTTTTATATCTCATGTAAGGAAGATGAATTAAGTAAAATATTCTTCCACTTCCTTTCCCTTAAAGGATATTCTAATGAATTCATTTTCCTCTACCTTCCATAAATCAAAGCATATCCATAGGCTCTCAATATAACCTTCCATATAAGTCGAGAAGAAATCTCCCAGATCAATGAAGGAAATTCTAATGGGTAGTGAAGTAAAAGAACTCTTGTCTTAAAGACAAAGTCCTAGCAATGGCATGATCACTAGTCATCCAAATGAGTCACTTGTTTCCTAGTTAGAGGAGACTCTTTCCTTAGTGATCACTTCTTATGTATCAATTTAAAAACAATACACTTTAGTGGAATCATCCCATCAATGAACTTCAACATGTGTGCACAATGTCTATGAAGATAAAACCCCCACAAAATAATGCAATGGAAGAAAAAAATCTCCCATTTCCATGGAGGACAAAACCATATATAAAGATATACCTATTCAAAGGCTCTCCTTCTATTTAATTAGAAAATCTCCCCACGAATGATGAGTCATTTTCTCCTTGATCATAGAAAAATATTCCTTAAAGGGAAATAGTCTTCACCCTCCCATACTAGTAGATTCCATCTCCAATCCATAGAGTTGCAAACTCACTACAATAAATATGAACATGAATTCCATTTCTAGAATAGAGCTCTCATAAATTTTAATATAGAGGACTCTCATGAATTCCTCTTTCCTCTTAACTAAATTAGCATGACTAATATGATTATGTCACCGTGGATATCAATTATAAGAGAAGATTGTCTAGTGCTTGAAGGGGAAAACAGTGCTCCAATGCGACATCTTCCTTTTGGTTTTATGAACTCTTCACCCTGCAAAATGGATTTATAGAGACTTGCAAAAAACACATAAAATAAATTTCAAACACATAGAGTACACAAGTTTAACAATAGGCAACTAAATACAGTGTGCACATGAATGAAAGTGAAAGCTACAAAATAGATCGTCTCACAAACAAAAGACTCAAGAAAATTACTTGATCAAACACAATTTTTCTATCAGCCAAAAAAACTCTTTTCAATCAACTGTGAAACGACCCAAGTGGAAGGCGCCGTGTAGAACGAACTTTCGTCATTTTAAAAATTTTCATCATCTGAAGAAAACTCACCAAGCCACTTATGTTTTATTCAAGAACCATCTACAAAGAATGTTTGCCAACCATTTGACCTTTCATATGGACACTGATGGTAACACTGTCCCACTAAAGTCCAATATGGACAATGTGAAATAAGGGATGAAAGTAAAGATTGACAAAGAATATCTTAGTGTAAGTGTATAAATTATACTCATACTGCATTTTTTTTAGTATCAACTTTTTCAAGTAAAAATGCACTTATTAGCTAGGTAATCTTGAATATAATGATAAATCACATGAATGTTCTTGGCCTTTGCATGATCGACTACATTATTAGCCAATGCAATAGCACTCTAACAATCATTAAGTAAATATATATATGTGTCACATGCTAAAGGAGAGAGCCATAATGCATGTTTGCATGCCTCACTAGCTACAATATATTGTGCTTCTATAATGGAGACACTTCTACATTCTTGAAGACAAGATCTTCAAGAAATAGCACTTCTAATGAATTGAAAAAATGTATCGCTACCCAAACATAGACACTCATTTTCAATAGCACCTCTAATGCATATCCGCTACCCAAACATAGACACTTATTTTCAATATTTCAAGATATTGGAGATATTTCAATATCATTTTGACCATTCCCAATGCTTATTTCCAAGATTAGACATATATCTTCTCATAACTGTCATTGCAACTGCAACGTCACGTCTCATAGCTACCATAACATACATGAGGCTACCTGTATCACATTGTTAAGGAATTTTGGTCATTAATTCCTTATCCTCATCAAATTTTGTGCAAGCATCCTTGCTCAATCTCACATATGTGGATAATGGTGTACAATCCAGCATGCATATTAAACTAATCCAGCATGCATATTAAACTAATCCAACATGCATATTAAACATGTAAGGTACTTTGGATATGTACTCATAGGTCATGTGGTCATACTCATATATTCTTTATACTTCTTTATTTTTATCCCTTGACCATATTAGCTATATTGGCCTTTAGTGGAAGATTATGACCAATTGTTACCATTAGTTTCTATGTAGGAGGCAATGACCATTGGACCCTCTTGTATATATATATGTTCTAATAAAACATATAATGGCCCTATACTCATTGTTCCTTGTTTTTATCATTTATTTTTCATGTCTACATAGACGAGTACAAGAGCATTTGCAATGTCATCTAAAAGGATTAGCTACACTATGAGAAGTTGGGAAGCTTGCTTTCACTAGTATCAAAGCAGTTTTGCACACAAACATATAGATCAACAATTTGCATCATGTGGTGGAAACTTGCAATCTATGCAACACCTTGTCAGCTTGAACATTCACCATTGGTGCCATCAATTATGCGCAAGGGAGGACCTCAATTATCAAGGAAGAAAAGGTTACTGATACTTCTCAAGAGGTCACACGTTCGAATACTATCTTTTTTTGAGCTAACTTCATTGGTAATTTCTTGCCACTAAGCTACACACATCTAGTGATTGAGGAGGGAGAAAGATGAAGCTTGAAATTTGTTCATGGTTTGGGCCTTCAAAATTCTATCTTGTTTGAAGCAGTTCTTTGGGCGATCCTTGAAGCCATTTTGAAGTCCTTTTGTGCATAGTTTCTCTTTGCACAAGTTCAATAACTTCAAGGAGGGTGTCTTTTGTGCTTTATATACATGTATTGTTCAGATTTGGGGTTTTTCAACCATGTCAGTGTAATCATATGTTTTCTTGAGTAGTTCTAAATTATGTGAGAGTAGTCACCACTCATCAATAGTTCATTGACACTTATCAGTTCACTTTGCAAGAGTGTGTTGAGCCTTGCATAAGGCTGATTTAGGATTGGTTTTGAGCTCTTTAACTTAGCTAAATTTGTTCATCTCGTGTGTATTGTTTTAACACATAATATGTACATCTTTGTGGAAACCACCTATGTACATTCACATGGTATGATATGAAAATTACATTTTGGATAAGCCGTTTACGTGTGTAAAAGAAGGTTGTCATGAGGTTTTCTTAATTGAGAGGCATCCAAATGGGCAGTCTCAATACAATTCATGGCTGACAAAACCACTATGTGTTTTATTAGAGCATATATATACAAGAGTGTCTTTGGTCATTTGGCCTTTCACATAGACACTAATAGTCAATTTGAGACAATTATATGCATCCATTAGACCTATCATGAGTAATATGCATGCCAAGAGATGTTTGGCATCCCCAAAATCCTTCATATCAATTATATCACTCCAACATCCTCTTAAATAATGACGAGACTTCTCAACAATCAAGATATTATATTAACATAAAGTATCAATCATATCAAAGTGCCATGTAAACATCTATAAGTGTAGAGACAATGATCCTCATTGCTTCTATAATAGCCTTAGGACTTCATGAATCCATTGAAACTTGATACCACCATCCAGACAACTATTTAAGCCCATAAAAGTTCTTCTTGAGATAACATATTAGAGTCTCTTTGCGAAGAACTGCAAAACCCTCAAGTTGCTCCTTATATTTCTCATTTGTGAGATCTCCATGCAAGAAAGCAATCTTCATATCCATTTGGATCATCCTTAAGTCCTCTTTTAGAACTAGACCAACCAACATGTGTAAGGTAGTCATCATGGCCACTAGAGATAAGATCTCCTCAAAATCAACTCCTTTTTGTTTGTAACTAGTTATGATTTATACTTTGGAGAAGCACTATTTAATGTTATTTTCAACTCATATATCCATTTGCATGGTAAGGCTTTCCCAACCTTTTGCAAAATTAACAATTCCAAGTACCATTCTTATGAATAAAATTGAATTAACTCTTCATGGAGTGCTCCCAATTGACATGATCATTTGCTTGCATAACTTCTTTATAACAAGAATTCTCACCAACATTTTTCAACATGAAAATATCCAATCCTATAAAAATTCTATCAGGTGAATGTGAGATGTGAAGATGTTCTTAATGGTTGTTGATCGAGAGCACCAACATGCTATTGTCGAACATCTTCATAAACAAGCTTATGTGTCACTTTGTTTTTGCATGCTAACAAGGCGAATGACATCTTCAAACACACTCTTCTAAGTTCAAACTATTCAATATGTTGTTTATGCATTGTCCTCCCATTGAATATGACATCACTAATTTCGATCACTAAAAATGTTTTGAGATCCATAAGTAGTACCCAAGTTATCCATCTCTTCCATGTCCAAGATTCTTTGGAATATGGACATATGCTTCACAATCAAACACTCAAAGATTATCATAATGTGGTGGCTTTCCAATCATAATTCTTGTGACCCTTCCAAAACTTTTATAGTATTAGGAGATAATTTTTTTATGTGAACAACATTGAACACAACTTTTGGCCAAAGCCCTTGTGTAAGGATAGCTTGATGCAACATAGACGCTATTATATCTTGAAAAGTTCTATGCATCCTCTCTATTACACCATTTTGTACAAGCATATAAGGATTTGTAAGCTCTCTAGGAATTCCTATAGCTTGGCAAAAAATGGCTAAAATTATAGGATGTGAACCTACCTCCATAAATTTAACATTAAGATTTAAGCATGGTGCCCATTATTGTCTCAATTGAATCAAACCATTTTTTAAAGGTAGGGAATACCTCATCCTTAGAATAAATAGGATACATCCATACTTTCATAATGGCATCATCTATAAAGATGACAAAGTATAAAGCATCACCTAAAGGCCTAGAGGGCATAGGAACACACACATGTTTATGAATAAGTCCTAACGGCTAAATTGAAGAGTCGATATGCATTCTATGAGCTTTCCCTTTTTTTTTTACCATATTGACAATGTTCAAAAAATTGGAAATAAAAAAATGAGGGTAAATATCCAAAATGAGAGAGAAATTACATTCCAATACATGATGTGTGGCCTAAATGGGCAAGCATTGATGGCTGATATGTGATACCCAACAAGTGCTCCTTTTGATTCACATTTGGATAAAGTGATCCAAAATTGTTGCATTTAGTAAGTACTATGTTTTCCTTTGATATACAACAGGACTAATCATAAAGGAAAACCTTACAGGCAATGTCATCCAACTTATCAACTAACATCAAACTATGAGAAAACTAAGGTACATAGTGAACATCATGCATAGTGAATTTTGAACTATCACCAAAGTGAACTATGACATTGCCAATCCCAACCACATCACAATGACATGAATCACCAAGCCTCATAGTACCAGGATACCTTTCTTTTTAAGTGGAAAATCATTATATATACAAGCACCACATCATGACTAAGACATCTCCAAGAAACTTGTAATCATAGTGAGATGGCTGATGGAAAAAATTGAAAACTAAAGATTTATGGTTGAAGTTAAAAAAAATGGGCTTTGCAAGTTTCTTCAAGAAAATGCACCAAAAAAAGCTTCAAAACTTGCTCCAAAATTGCCCCAAAACTATGTTGTAGAGGTCTCAAAATGGAACAAATGGGATCTAAATCAAGGCTTTCACAAACCAAAGTATGTTCAAATCCAATAATTTTCCCTCTATAATCATCAAAAAAATATCTTAGTGTTAGCAAAAATATTTAGTTAAGCATGATCAAGGGGTGATAGTATTGGGAGGAGTGAGCTCCCAAGAAGTATTGAAATATTCCTTCCTCTGTCAATGATGATGCCCTTCCTTGCACACATCCAATGGCTTGAACACTAACTTTGGTGACTTGGATGAAAATATGCACAATGGACTTACATTGAATTGCAAAAAATGCATAGAATAGAGTCAAACACACATAATACAGAAGCTTCGCAATAGGTGGTCTAACGTATAGTGTGTGGATTGACTAGGCATGTTATGCTTTATTCAAAGACCATTTATAGAGAATATCCAATAGACATTTGGACTTTCATATGGACATTAGCAATAATAGTCTCTAAGTGTCAAGGTTATATAATACATGCACTTCTCTAGATCACTTCATATGTTGGCATCCCAAACTTCTTTCTCACTAGAGATCTATGCTCTAAATGATAAAGCTAGTGTCATCCACTATGACCTTCTCTTTCCACACAACTTTGCACTTCCTTATACATGAGTTTGAGCTCCTTGTTCATTGCATCACTCCACGGGAGAAGGGGGGGGGGGGATTTGTTGATATATTTTGTTAATGATGTGCGTGAACACACTTAGGATCATCGGGATACTTTTTTCCCTCTTTAAGAGGCTTTTTCCCCTTGCTTATATATATGCATATAACCCTAATGAGTCACTTATCTTTGTACATTCACTTGGTAATAAATTTTTTATTGTGTTATGCTCCAAGCTTCTTCTTCTTCCTTGTGTTATTCATATGGTTCTGCATACCTCAAACTCCAACATGGAGCATCTTGCCATGTGACTAGCAAGGATTAGTATATTTCCTTAATGCCTCTACATGAACCCATCAATGTAGTGGTTGGAAATGAGTCCAAATATCGAGCTTAAGGAACATGAACTATATCTTTTGTTTCCTCCATTGGTGTTGATAGCAAACTCTCTAATGTTTTGTATATTTTTGCATTAAAACAAATTTATTATCAATTTTTGCTATAGCAGATCATAGTCTTGAAGTACATTTCAAACAAGACAGTGCAACAATTTTGGATGGAATAGGTAACACTAAAGGAAAAGGAGTGCAGAAAGATAACTCATATGATTCAAGTGCCCTTACTTCTACAAAAGGAAAATACGTAAGTAGACTTTGAAATTAACACTTTTGGCATCTTGGATTTGCCACTCTTAAAGAGATGAAAAGAAAAGGGATGATGGCACATTTACATGCATTTTGAGATTTTTCGGAACCATGTGAAGCTTGCATGATGGGTAAGCAACAAAGGAAGGCATTTCCAAAAGAGAGCAGCAATCAAGCTCGAGCTCCTCTAGAGTTGGTAAATGTTGTGATCTCTTTGGTAATATGTCTACTCTTGCTTTGGGAGGATCTCTCCAATTTTTATTCATATTCAGCGATTAAAGTAGAAATACATGGGTGTATTTTATTCAAGAGAATTCTGATGCATTTAAAAAATTTAAAATGTGGCACAAGATTTTTGAAATTGAAACAAGTAAAAATCCAAAGAAGATCCATATTGATCAAGGAGGAGAATTCTTATTGATAGAATTCAAAAAATACTACAATGCTCATGGAATCAAGAGGATACTTGCCAAAAGCCACACACCTCAACAAAGTGGTATTGATGAGAGAAGAAATAGGATAGTAGTTGAAATGCCTAGTTGCATGCTAAAAGCTCAAGGTATGCCTGATTCATTTTGGGTAGAAGTAGTTAACATGACTATATAGATTTTGAATGCTACACAAAGGCACTCCATAACATTAGTCCATAGGAAGCATACTCTAGTAAGCACTCTTCAGTTATGCATTTTAGATTTTTTGGATGTTTCCTAATGCACATATACCTGAATTGTATACCTGAATTCTAGGATCAACAAGTAGAAAATGTCTCTTCCTAGGATATAGTGAGTATTCTAAATCATATAGACTCTACGATCTAGAGGAAAAGAAGATCATTGTTAGCCATGATGTGGTATTTAATGAGCAACCACATGTAGTGGATAACAAAGGTAAACCCACTATCTCATCTAATGAATAAATAACTCACCTTGTGCCTTCCCATAGATAGGTCAAGATCGATGACAAGGAGACATCAGATAATGACATTCCTCCACCAAAAATCCAACCGATTGTTTCCGCATAACATAAACCACTACCAAAGTGGGTACAACAGCTCTTCGATGATTGTAACACCTGAGTTCTCAAGTCATCTTCAAATGGGTTGCATAGATCAAAGAGGATTGAGGAGAAACAAAGAGCCTCACACCATATTGTCAATATGGCTCTTATGGCTGAAATTATGGGATCAATAAAAGAACTCACAACTATAGATGAAGCACTCAAAGACCCCAAGTGGAGACTGGCAATGAAGGTTGAGTATGATAGCATACTAAAGGATGAAACTTTGAAATTGGTTAATTTACCACCAAGAAAAAGGTGGTTGAAACTAAGTGGATTTGGAAAGCAAATAAAAAGAAGATCGTACTTTAGAGAAGTACAAAGCTCGGCTTGTTGCACAAGCATTCTAATGTGGAAGGGTTTGATTTCCAAAAGATATTTGCACCAACATCTCAAATCACTACAATTCACACGGTACTTGTAGTTGTTGCACATAAAAGGTGGCCTATATTCTAGATGTATGTAAGATCAACATTTCTAAATGGATACCTCAAGGAGGAGGTATATGTATCTCAACCACCAGGTTTTGAGGTAACTGATTCCGAACACAAAATTTTTAGATATAAGAAGGCATTATATGGCCTTAAGCAAGCTCCAAGAGCTTGGTACCAATGAACTGACTATTTTTTCTGAATCCTAGTCTTTTAAAGAGGTACTTCTAATGAAAATTTGTATTTTATGAGAAAAGATAACCAGCTAGTGATCGTAATCTTATTTGTAGATGATCTAATCATTACAAAAGATCATGCAAATTTCATTAAAAAAACTCATGCTACCTCCAGCAATGAGTTTGAGGTGACAGATCTGGAGCAACTCCATTATCTTGGCATTGAATTATGGCAAAAAGATGATGTAATTTTCATATCACAATAGAAATATGCTACAAAAATCCTTAAAGCTTTTGGGATGATGGACTGCAAAGCCACTAGGACACCTATGGAGGTAAATCTCAAACTTTTAACAGAGGATGATACACCAAAAGTAGATGGGAAGAAGTACAAAAAGCTTGTTGGGAATCTTATTTTTGTGCAACACTAGACTAGATATCTGTTGTAGGTTCTCTAACAAACCAAAAGAGAGCCATTGGAATGCATGCATGCAAATTCTAAGGTACATTATAAGAACCTTGGATTTTGATATTTTTTATACGATAAGTGATACAATTTAAGGGTATTGTGATTCGGATTGGGATGGTGATTGTGATTCTAGAAAATCTATTTTTGGATATTGTTTCTCACTTGGTTGAGGAATATTTTCTTGGGTAAGTAGGAAATAGCCAACTCTCGCATTCTCTTCCACTGAAGTAGAGTACAAAGTAGCTTTCTTTACCTCTTGTGGGGCAGTTTGGTTAAGGAGAATTCTTGCATATCTAAGCTTTCATCACAAATAATGATTATAGTTAAATGTGAGAATCAAAGTTGTATGGCCATTGCAAAGAACCCGATATTTTGTCCTTGCACCAAGCATATAGTAACAAAATACCATTATGTTCGTGAGCTAATAGAAGATAACATTGTGAAGCTTGAATATTGGCAAACATAGGCAAATTGTGCTAATATATTCACTAAATTGCTTGGAAAATAGTAGTTCAACATGCATCTTCAACAGATGGGCATAGGAATGAGATTTACTTGATTTATCATTCAATAAACATTGATGAGGGTCATTAGTATTTGATCGATGTCTATCTCTCATGATTGTATGTACTAATGCACATTTCGTAAGGACCGCATTATGAGGAGAAGCAAATCATGCAATACCCGATTGATGGGAATCTCAACTTTCATGTTGGACGAAGGTCAAATTGGACCATCTAAGGGATTGCGATCCCCAATTATGGGGTCTAGGGTAGCGGTTCCTTTAGTTGTGGGATCCCATGGGACTAGTAGTCCCCTTGGTGGGGGTATGGGGTAGCACCCCTAACACTATGGTAAAGGGAATATTCCATGGAAGATTCCTTGTCTTGTCAGACTTAAAAATCATTCATTTTTTTTTAGCTTGCTTGGATCGACCTAAGCCACATATGTGGATTACATGGGCAGTTGCCACCCTCATTCTACTACCCATGTCTAGCTGCCCATGAAAGGCCACACCTCTCCATTAGCCTATATATAAATGACTTTTGCACTAACATAGACATCAAATTGAACCAACATACCCCTACCTTGTAACTCCCTATGTAGAGTTGGCTACATGAACATTTAAGCTCTACCTTGAGCGTGCAAGAGTGGACAATGCCATCATCTTTGTACTTACTGTAAGTTGTTCAATTTTCAAATGATCTATATTTGTTATCCTCTCTACTATTGCTCCTATGTTCTCTTGCATAACTACTTTCTTACACTTACTCCATTCCCAATGAAAGTAAGTGGCTTATTGTGATTCCTTGTCATGGTACTTGAATGCATCCTTCAAATATTTAGTAAGAGAACATTATGTTTATGTTTCTTTTTTATGACATGTATGAGATGTTCATAAGGTTCTTTGAATGTTCACATACTTATAATGTATTGACAAAAAGAGATGGGATTTCCAAATTATTACTAATCCCATCTTAAGCTTCATTTTATTTCAATTATTTGTTATTTTTCCTATGATTCATTTTAAGTGTGAACTATTCACATATGCAAGCTCCTACCAGTCATTGTACGTCGAATCATTGTATGTCATCAAGTAAATTCTTAATAAACAATCCATGTGATTTGTTGTTGTAGACCTATGAAGGTGGAAAAGTGAACTCGTCATATCATAAAAGTGGGTGAATGACACAATGTAATCCGAGTAGTGAACTCTGTTGATTGCATGGAAACCAAAGATACACATGCAAGGCCTAAACTCTAGAGAGAAGAGAAGAAATCTTGACGGAAAAGATCTATGAAGAATAGTCTAGTCTCCTTTTTACATATCCTTGCAATCATCTCAAAAAGATATACCCAACCCAAGATATGTACCTACTAAAAAAGGTTACCTTGTTCCAAAGATTGTGTCCCACGTGCTACCAAATGGTAGAAGAAAGGACCTCCGTATTCGAAGAACACATTGGGGCACCTCTTTTTCACTAGAAATAACAGAAAGGAAGAAGAATCAAAGAAAAAATTAGAGAAGAAAAATATTGCTCCCTTTTCACAATGTTTTGGCTCAGTTCTAGTTAAAAATAGTCCTTGAGGACTAAATGAACTATTTTTACTATTATTTACATGTATCTTCTCCCAAAAAAGTAGTTTTAAGTACAAAAATGGTTTTTCTTATGTTCTCGTGGATTAAAATATTGATAAATCTGCAAAAACGGTTATACATCCTTGAAATGGGTAAGCTAAAAAGAATTGTAAGATGTGGGCGAAAAAAGATGGCATTTTGCACTCGTTCTTCACTCTTCTCTTCCTTTTGTTAATCTATCTTTATCTTCAACCTCAAAATTTAATCCATGGATAGCCTTGTAGCTAGATTTACATAACTTTTCTTCCCTCTTGGACTCTCTCATTCTCAAAAAATGCAATACAACTACTCTCATTGGCATTCTTGTTGCTTCATGAACCCTCATAGCACCCACGCTTGCATTATATCATTTTCTTTCCATCCTTGTAATTACACAATTCCACTTTATTTGCCATGGCAGCTTGAGTTGAGGAGTCAAAATTATTTTTTCATCATTCGGTTCCATTTCAAACAGCCTTGCTAGTAATATTGAATCAATTTTGAAAAATATATTTGGATGGATTTTGAAGAATCTTGTTTGAAATAACTCTTGGAAGGTTTGGAGATAAAAACTATGTAGGTACTTGAACGAATCAATATAAGCTATTAATATATGGAGTTTGAAGACTCTCAGATCATATATCATTGTTTTGATGCCAAATCTATATCCTATTTGTCATAAAAGGGTGCACACATATCTTTGAATGTAGTGACGAAGGTCTCCATCATCATAAAAATTTTCTATGAAATGGGGCATGTTGGCTCTCCTATATTGTGGGAGCATGCATATCCAAAATTCAAATGTAAGGTAGTAATTCAATACGATCTCCTTATAGATCACTTGGTGATGGTGGCTCTAGTTCTTTGAATACTTAGAGGACTTCTTGTCCAACTATGCCTATTTGTATTTTTGTTCTAGCATATGAGCTTTTCTTGTGCTTGCCCTATCTTAAAATATTTGGAGTTGTGTTTGGAGTTCCTCTATAAACTTGTATTCTCTTCTCACTACCTTATCCATTTTGGACTCTGACCCTATAAATACCTCTAGATAAAGTTGGAAAAGTGACAATGATCTACACTCATAATTTATCCAAAGCCAACTTTAACAAAGGTTGAGTTTTTCATTTTGGAGCTTTTGTACATATACATATAGGTATACGTATACATATAGCTATACATATACATACGGGTATACATATACATATGAGTATACATATACATATAGGTATACATATACAATAGGTTTCCGTATACATATAAGTATATGTATACACATACGTATACGGATACATACATGTATACACATACATAGACATATACGCATACATGGACGTATACACATACATATACATATACGCATACATATACATATATGCATATATGTATATGTATACATATATGCATACATATACATATACGCATACATATACATATATGCATACATATACGTATACGCATACATATATGTATACACATACATATACGTATATGCATACATATACGTATATGCATACATATACGTATACACATACATATACGTATACACATACATATATGTATATGCATACATATACGTATACGCATACATATACGTATACACATACATATACATATACACATACATATACATATATGCATACATATACATATACGTATACATATACATATACATATACCTATACCTATACATATATGTATACATATATATATACATATACATATGCATATACATATACATATACCTATATGTATACATATACATATACATATACATATACATATACATATACATATACATATACATATACATATACATATACATATACATATACATATACATATACATATACATATACATATACATATACATATACATATACATATACATATACATATACATATACATATACATATACATATACATATACATATACATATACATATACATATACATATACATATACATATACATATACGTATACATATACATATTGTAGCTCAATGATGAGTAGCACCTCCTTTAATGTCAATCTGGGAAGACATGAGGATGGTATGAAGACCTCGAACAAGTGATGGCAAAAGTGTGTGAGTGAGAAGCACACTAACAAGCACACACATGCACACAAGGCAAGAACAAAGAGAGAGACAATCGAGTAACTTCTATTGCAAAAGAGTTCTCATACAAGTTCAAATCTACAACAAGCTACCCCCCAAAATGAGCTCTCTAGCTCTTTTTATAGTTTTTGACTAGCTTTGGCCTTGTTCAGACCTAGTGTCCGACCTAGTTAAAAATTAGGTTCTAGGGCCTATTTGAGGGCTCAAATGGAGTCTAAAAAATATGAAAATTGATATGTAGGTACTTCTAATGGTCCTCAAGCTCAAGGACTCCTTGGATTGCACAAAATGGAGCTACAAAAACTGAAAATGGTAGTTACAATGGTTTCTAGGGATGAGAATCACTTTTAAACTAATTTGAGGATTGAAAAAATTTGATTGGTTGCCTCAGTGCTAGATCTGCATGTATGCTCGTACTTGCTTCTTCGGTACTTGCTTCTTCCAAGATGCCAACACTCCCCCCCTAGCGTCTCTCGTCTCTGATAGACCTTTGCTCCATAGGGTGATTGATGCAGTATTGGATGATGTCTGTGGCTAGCTCGTGTTCCCTGATCCTTAGCCCCCTGACTAGATCTCTTTGAAGAGCGTCCCAATTGATCACACCAGGAATGGCAGATTGTGGTGTTGTATGTACCTCCGAATGCATAGTCTGTTCGCATGCAAATAGCTGTAGAAGATGGGTTGGTCATGGTGCGAACACTTTAGATTGATATTCCCAAAAACCAATGGTAAACATCGTCAAATGTTTGTTTATAACAAGCTGGGAGATATCAGATCCTCGCATGCCAAGCATAAGCAACGTGAACACTAGGAGTTGTGCTCATGTCATAGAGTAAGTCATAATTACCATTTATGAAGCCCAGGATAGAAGCTTGGATGTTACGTACATTGCGGAAAGTCTTCAATACTATTTGCATCATGTCCAAGATTTTTATTATCATCTCAGCAGCAACATCGGGCATGGGTTGTAGTCATGCTATCCATTGTCTGATAGTAGCCATCATGTAGGCAACAGATGGTGTGCCTTTTGGTGGAGCAATGGATGGGTAGTTGAGCCATTCTTTGCAATTAGCATTATTCTAAACTTTTATGGCAAAGGCGTTCCATGATCGTCTTTGTTGCACTAGCCCAAAGCATGGATTATACTTTAAGTGCATGGGGGCATGGTCCCATGTTCGAAGCATCTCTGGATAAGTCTCTAGTAGCTTTTGCCGCCAGGTGGGTTGGAATATGGCCCCTTTTCTGGCTGCTTCAGGGATGTCTTCCGATTGGAATTGTGTTGCAAATGAAGGATATTGATTGGTGACTCATTTAATCTTAGCATTGTAATCTGCCAATAGCACAAAGTAAGGCTTATATTGTAGTTCTGAACTAGTTATTAGTCATCTAAGAGCTAGTTTCTTGAAATATTCTGATTGAAGCACAATCTCCTCAATAGCTTTCATGGCAAACCTCTGAGTGACTATTCGCTCTTCGTGAGTTTGGCCCATCTCTTCTACTTGTTTCATCCATGCAGGAGGGGGTTCCTCATATGTGCCTTGTCCTTCATCGGTGACTCTGCCTCCCGAAAGAGGTTGAGGTTCATAATTGTCCTCAAAGGTCTCTTTGACTGGAATGGTAACTGTCTCTTCTTCTGAAGTGTGATTGGGTGGAGATGGTGGTCGTTCGTATTGTAACAATTTAATGTTTAACTCTGTGACTTGGTGTCATAGCTCAAGTACCTCGTTATTGGTTGAGGATTCTCGCTGTGGTGAAGGAGCAACGTTGACCACATCTCTCGGTTCTGTCATAAATTGGGGAAGGGTGGTTTGTATCGGTTCTGAGGAGGTTGAGGGGGGCATTGTGGGTCGTGGTTGGGAAAGAGGGAATGTTGTAGTGAGGGGAAATGATGGTGTCAATGATTGGGTAGAGGCAAGTGGATGTCCCACAGCTGGTAGATAAGAAGGGTGGCCTATTATGGTTTGATGAGTGGCGGGATGACCTATCTGAGGTTCGGAAAATTGGCTAGAAATGGTGGAGGTAGGGAAAGGCAAGGATGGGAAAAAGGTGGTGTGTGATATAGGTTCACGAAAGGTGAATGTTGGTTGTTCAAGAATGCTAGTGGTGAGGGTTTCGGTGGGATGGATGGGTGGTGATGGCGGATATAGTATGTGTGTGCTTTCGTCGGGGGCACCAATGTTAATGGGGCTAGTCATTTGAACTTCTTCTTGACCTGTGGTAGGGAGTGGGGAGGAAACTTCAATGTGAATCATCTTACCCCTTCGCGGTCGCGTGTCCAATCTCTGTTGGTCGTATTGAGTGGGAGGAGGATGTATCATAGTCTGCATTGCTTCTACAATTCCACAAGCGTCTGCCGAAAGATTCAGAGATTTGATAAAGTGAGGGTCCACATCCTCTGCTTGTAACATCTGGTTCACCATTGCTCTGTTTGCCTCTTCTGACAACTTATACCTTTTTTGTACTTGTTTGATTGTCTCGTATAACTGTTTGATTTGTGCAGTGTATGCAGAGGCTTCCTCCTCACTCTCCTTTGATACGTGCTCCTGTGCCTCCTCTTGTTCATGGGTGTCTTCAACTTGCATTTGTTGTGCTTCATCCTCCCAATGTACTCGTCGTTCTTCTCGATGTGGACGTCCTCTATGGGATGATGATCCGGGACCTTCAGTGTCTGAAAAGAACTCCACATCAGATAGTTGCGTTGTTTGCAAGAAGGTCTCAAAATCAAAGGAAGGAGCTCTCACTAATTCACTTATGGAGGCAAACTCAATATTCGTAGGTAATGGAGGGGCTGAAGGAGTGGCTTGTGTAATGCCCTCTGAATGTGATCGTTGGAGGCGGATAGTGAATGGGGCCACCTATCCTTCTTCTCTAAGGGAGGCTTCCGTGGTGGACTCACGAGGAATTGGGACATAGGAGAGCGATCTGCGCATGTGCTTAGCTGGTTGAAGCCTTGATTTTCGTCCTTGGAATAACTGCAGCTGTGAGTAAGTAAGTGTCTGTGCGATCGGCACATCATATGCTAGACATCTGTATATGATTCTAGTAATGGCACAACAACCATTCAAAGAAGGCTTCTTTGCCCCTCGTTTGTCTGCTTCATACAATTGATCGAGAATCCATACTGGCATTTTAATGGGTAGACTCCTTGTCTCCGCTAGGTATAGACTTAACCAAATCTTCTTGTGAGGTTGTGTGAATCGATCTTGAGCAGGGAATGCAAAGTGCGGAAGGCACATGCACAATGGGATGGTAATGTTTGGTGTGAGGGCACACATGTCTTTCAACTTCTTTAGCTTACTGTTCTTCATAAATTCCAGTATCAGAGAGTCTCGATCAGAGGGCACATGGGTGCCGTACATCTGGAGGGCCTCCTTAATTAGAGTCACGTTCAACTCGAACTTTTTCATTTTTTCGCAGTTTGATAGAGATGGCACCAGGAATGTGCCTGACTGAGCACGATCTCCTGTAGCTTTGAGAGTTGCAATCAAATAGTAACATTTGATGAAATCTAGCGTGGGTAGGGGTGCACTAAAGTAGTCTTGCAAACCTGTTTTCTGCCAAATATCTTGAAGAAGCGCTGTGTTTTGTAAGATTCAAATTCTCTCAAGAAGAACTAGAATGTCCACCAAACTGCCCCAAATTCCAACTTAGACTCCCAGATGTGATTTGCATCACCCAAATCTCTTGGAATCTCATTGAACCAATGAGAGTGTCCTTTTACTCTTTCTGTTAAGCCGTACGGTGGATCCAAGATGGGAATTCATCTCACATTTAGATACCCTTCAGGCCTATCTGTCAGTGGGGCCTCCATGGGCATGGTCTCCCAATCAACTTGAGAATTAGTGCCTGCTTGGGAGCTCGTGCTTGCTGCTTCTTCCATGAGACTGCTTGTAGGTGTTGATGCTTATCTGCTAGAAGAAGAGAGGCACATTAGCATTGCATAGGAAACATGATGTTATGGTGTTCCCTCCACAATACTAACATGACATTCCAAGTGGTTAGGGGTTAAGGGGTGAAGTATTTGTGATGGGTGTGAATGTTGGTTAGTAGGTTAGTATCATCCTAGATGCATACTTTTGGATATGCAATGTACTCAGAATGCACCTACATTAGAGTGGATGGATTTACAAAATTGGGTCAGGGGGTTTGATACGGGGTTTAAGTCTCCAAACTTTGATTGTGGAATCGTAGCTTTTAGTGGTGATGACATTTAAAGGTTTGTGGATTGGATTGTGTTGGATTTGGGACCTTTTGGGTACCCATTTCCCGATATTCCTAGGTGTGACCGAAGATGTAATGGTGTGGAGTGTAGGTGTTTGCCCTGGGATTTTTGCCAAGAGTGCTTGTGAGTGTTGATTCATTCTAGGGTATTCCTTTGTTGTAATCCTCGATGGTGTAGCTCGTTTGGTGCATCTTTGAGAACCTATCTCTAGCGCCATGGGTTTTCCACCCTTGCGTATCCAGATCTGCTTCATGCCACAAGGTACTTCATATTGCACAGGTTGGTGCTCACGCTTCTTGATCATCGGCCTCCTCGGTGTTGTGTGTTGCCCGGCTTGCTTTCCTCGAATCCTCTTTGGAAAAGAAGAGAACTCCTCATTGACTTCTATACTGTGTCGCGATAGACCGGTGTGTCACGATAGGTCGGTGTGTCTTGATAGGTCGATGTGTCGCAATAGGCCGGTGTGTCGCGATAGGCCTGTGCGTTGCAATAGGCCGATGTGTCGCGATAGGTCAGTGCGTCATGATAGGCTGGTGTGTCGCGATAGGCCGGTGTGTCGCGATAGGCCGGTGTCTCGCGATAGGCCGGTGTGTCGTGATAGGCCAGTGTGTTGCGATAGGGCGGTGTGTCGCGATAGGCCGATGTGTCGCGATAGGCCGGTGTGTCACGATAGGCCAAAATAGGGCAAACTCTTGTGATCAAGCTAGTGATCCTGGCAGCTCTCAACCTGCGCGGTGTCGTGGTGCACTCAAAATCGTGATAGGGGCGAATTTTTGGTCTGTTGCAACAGGTCAAGGTCGACGTCTCGGGGCTTGCACAGACAAAATCCTTACCTGCAGAGCTTGTTGGAGATGATGACGATGTTGAAACTTGCAAGAACAAGCAAGAAACACACACAAAACACTAGTGCATTCTCTCTCTTTCTCTCTCAAACTCTCACTATGCAAATGAGGTGAATGAAATGGGAGTGGGAATATGAAAGGAAGATGGAGATGGATGTAGAGCAGAGATGGAGATAGAGATGGAGATGGAAATGAAGAGAATAGTGAAACATAAAGAAATTACCTACTACTTACCTTTCCAATGCATCCTCTCTATGTCTTACCATCACACGCTCGTCCTCAAAGCTCGATCCTCAGCAACGGCGCCAAAATTTGGTGTACCTCAATGATGAGTAGCACCTCCTTTAATGTCAATCCGGGAAGACATGAGGATGGTATGAACACCTCGAACAAGTGATGACACAAGTGTGTGCGTGAGAAGCACACTAACAAGCACACACATACACACACGCGCACACAAGGCAAGAACAAAGAGAGAGACAATGGAGTAACTTCTATTGCAAAAGAGTTCTCATACAAGTTCAAATCTACAACAAGCTACCCCCCAAAATGAGCTCTCTAGCTCTTTTTATAATTTTTGACTAGCTTTGGCCCTGTTCAGACCTAGTGTCTGGCCTAGTTAAAAATTAGGTTCTAGGGCCTATTTGAGGGCTTAAATGGAATCTAAAAATATGAAAATTAATACGTAGGTACTTCTAATGCTCCTCAAGCTCAAGGACTCCTTGGATCACACAAAATGGAGCTACAAAAATTGAAAATGGTATTTACAATGGTTTCTAGGGATGAGAATCACTTTTAACTAATTTGAGGATTGAAAAAATTTGATTGGTTGCCTCAGTGCTAGATCTGCATGTATGCTCGTACTTGCTTCTTCGGTACTTGCTTCTTCCAGATGCCAAGACATATACATATACATATACATATACATATACATATACACATACATATACATATACACATACATATACATATACACATACATATACATATACATATACATATACATATACATATACATATACATATACATATACACATACACATACATATACATATACACATACATATACATATACACATACATATACATATACACATACATATACATATACACATACATATACACATACATATACATATACATATACACATACATATACACATACATATACAACACGGGGATTCAAACATGCCAGCGGCCAGCATTGTTCTGTAGTTGGCGTAGCAGCTATGTCAGAAATTATCTGAGCAACAAATGGATGACACTCCACTGAATGCCAAGGCAATTCAGCGAAGGCCAAGGGACCACGGATACACAGATACTCGCTCACGTCCAGAGCGAGACTAGCACGAAAGGTAACGATAATTGCTAGAGCTTCCATGGCGCAATTAGAACACACAAGAACACAGGGAATACAAAGGTCATAAGCACACCAGGACGCAATAGCGAATAACAGTGTTAAAAACAAGATTAAGTAGAAACGTTGAAGAATCATACGAAGAGAAACCTAATCATCACGCAGTGTTGGAAATATACAGTTATAATGCTGACATGCACACATTAACAGAATCAGAGACATAGAAGGTGGTTACTAATCATGGTTAGGTAAGAAAACTGAAGGATTACGGTCAATTAGTCAACCGAAATTACGTAAAGAGGACAGGAACGTCGAGATAGAACAGTGAGAAAAAAGGAGTTAAAATACTGATCATGCATCATGAGAATGAAGCATCAACAATTACTATTGCACTCGTGGCTGATACAAGAGGCAGGGACTAATCAACCAACAATCGATATGGAAAACTTGCTCATTGAAGTGCCATCGATCGAGCAACCTGTAGAATTATGCCACAGTCAAGACTTCCATCATCTTGAAAGACTCTGAAGGTTTTAAGCTCCATGAGCAAAAGATCAATTATAAAAAGGAAAAATCCTAGGACACATCATATCCTCGAACAGAATTTCCACTAATGAGGATAAGGTAAAGGTGATCCTAGAGCTTCCAAGACCAAAAAATGCTAAGGAAGTGCAAGCTTTTATGGGTCATTGTGGATACTATCATAGATTTAATAACATGTACGCCATAATTGCCAAGCCATATATGGATTATTAACCCAATTTACATGGACGGATGAGTGCGAGAGAGCATTTAATGAATTGAAAAGACGATTAAGTACATCACCAATTTTGAAGATACCCAACTGGAATAAGCCATTTCATATCCATGTAGATGCCTCCAACTACGCAATAGGATGCATTCTAGCTCAACCTGCAGATGAAGGAAAATTAGACGACCCAATTGCTTATGCAAGCAGACAACTAAATCAAGCGGAAAGAAACTATACGACTACAGAATGAGAAGGTTTAGGAATGGTGTATGCAGTCAAGAAATTTAGACACTACCTTCTAGCCAACAAGTTCAAGCTCTTCATAGACCATTAGTTCTTATTGTACCTAGTCAATAAGCCATGTAACACGGGAAGACTAGTAAGATGGTTTTTGTTACTAATGGAGTTCGACTTCAAAGTAGTGGTCAAAAAAGGAAATACCCACGTGAGAGTCGATCATCTGTCTAGGTTAACACATGGAGATCCACCCAATGGAGTAGCAGATGACCTACCAGATACTTATTTGTTCAACTTGGAAGTATGCCCTAAGTGGGCTGAAAAGTTAATTCCAATACTCACTCATGGACCACAACATCAAATCAACAAGGATACTAGGAAAGGATTTCTGCAATCACGTAACTTGCACATAGTGGTAGGAAGTGTGTATTTTAAAGAACCCAATGGTGTATTGTTAAGGTGTGTGGAAGAGGTTGAGTAGAAGAATTTAATTGAGCAAGTTCATGTAAATCGATGGAGAATGCTAAGGGAACTCAAGGAACACTGATGTAATTAAAACGATTAAGAGTTTATTGGCCTGATATGCCTAAGGATGTTCATGAGTATATTAGCAATTGCACAGAATGTCAAGAAAATATTCTAGACGACCATACCTCATTACAATTCTCTACCATAGCACCAGACTGGAATAGGACATTGGTGAAGTTTTAAAAAACACGTGAACATGAGGAAGGAGCAAGTCTAGCTAGAAAGCGATCCCTAGAAGAAATGAGCAAGGACTATGTTATATTAGGAAGGCAACTATTCAAAAGAGGGAAGGAAAATCAACTACAACTATGTGTGCATGAAGGAGAGTACTTACCTCTATTAGAGATGGCACATGTAGGTGCCGTAGGAGGACATTTTTGAGCCAAAAGAATTGTAAAAATGATTCTCTTTGCAGGCTTGTGGTGGCCAACTTTGCATATGGATGCAGACACCTATATACGGAGTTGTGAGGTATGCCAAAGAATTAAATACCCTATTAGGAGAGATGATATGCCTCTCAGACCCATGGTTTGTGCGAGAGCCTTTTCCAAATGGGGCATTGATTTCATAAGACCTATTAACCCACCAGCCAAAGGATCACACACCGAGTACATAATAGTGGCAACAGATTACCTAACTAAATTGGGTAGAAGCAAAAGCAACAAGGAAAAACGATGCTCAAACCACGACAAAGTTTCTTTTTGAGAACATCTTTACTCGCTTTGGACTACCTATAGAGATAGTAAGTGATAGAGGAACGCACTTCATTAACGAAGTGATAGAGGAACGCACTTCATTAACGAAGTGATAGAGTCCTTGATGAATGATTTCTTAGTGATTCATAAAAAATCAGCCCCCTATCACCCTCAAGCCAATGGTCAAGCAGAGAGTTCCAATAAAGTGTTGTGTATAGTTTTGACAAAAATAGTCAACAATGGAAGGTTAGATTGGGACAAACGATTGCACCATGCAATTTGGGCCTTCTGTGTGGCTTACAAGACACCCATTGGAACTACTCCCTTTAAGCTAGTTTATGGACAAAATGAAATCTTGCCAATTGACTTTTTGGTACCTACTTTACGAGTAGCACAATAACATGAGTGGATAGGGCATGAGCTATCTAAGCAAATTGAGCAGATTGAGAAGTTACATGAAACAAGACTACAAGCAGTCACGATAATTTATGCTGCTAAACGGAGACAGAAAGCATATTATGATGCACATATCAAAGACAAAGACCTAAATGTGATTTAGCCCTTGTATATACATTGAAGCAACATGCCAAGAAACTGCAACAATGCAGATATGGACCCTTATTGATCAATATACTCAACGAGTGGCGTAGTGAATCTAGCCACTTTAGATGGAGATATACTTCCCAAACTACATAAGTGGATGTAGAGTGAAACGATATTTGGAGCCATTAACAAGTTAGATGTTAGCACGATTAGCAGGAGCACAAATCGGAAGAAGGAAGAGGAGAGGATTGGAGAAGAAGCACGCCAAGAAGCCTTAGAGCATATCAAGAAATGGAAGGAGTGGATAAAACAAAGGGATGAATGATATCTACAGTGAGAGGAACCCATACCTATGGCTAACTACCAAGTCAATAAGGCTAGCAATGAGAGCCTTAGTATCTCTCGACCATACTTAAACCTAGGCATTGGAAACAAAGAGTACCAGCTAATAGATGCGCTGATTGACTCAGGAGCAACCCTAAGCTGTATACAAAAGACGTTAATCACACATCTTCCAACAACCATAAGTCCCACTAAAGCATGTATGATAGGCAGTGGAGGCCAAGTTATAGAATGTGTTGGAGAAGAGTATCCCTTCACCTAGGAAATTCCACTATGGAGCAAAGAATTTGGTATGTAAGGATGAAGACCTAATTGAAAATTTGATCCTAGGGAAAGACTAGATTATTGAGAATGAAGTGAGCATTCATCTAGCACAAAGATACATATTAGCCAAAATAGGACATAAGGAAATCTTTAGCTTGCTGCAAGAGAGACCTTCCCACATTCATGAGATTATCAAACCCAAGGAAGAAAAATTAGAAAAGGAGTCAGAAAATGAATCAATAGAGTGCACGTCCAATAGATGCCCTAATCTAGAATTGCCTGCAAATAAGGATGTGTTGCTTGATGATGTGCCCTCCTTTCCCAAGAGAGATGAACCTAAGAGAGAAAGTGAGGACAATGCTTCTAAGCGAACCTACTCAAAGAGAAGAACATCCACATGGAGATCTAATACTCGAACATCACATCCATGTAATACCTGTCTGCAATGGGTATGAAAGGATCGAATGATGGAAACAGAGAAGCCAACACATAAGCAGATCAACCACTTCGTGGAGACAAGGAGAAACAACCAGCCCTCATCATCACAATCCAAACCACAAAGACTTCTTCATGTATGTCTTCCAAAATCATTAGTAGCAACCCAAGAGACACAACAATGTATATGGATCCCAAAGAAGGTAAGACAAAATGCAACTCAAGAACTCAAGAGACTTGACAAACCTTCAAGTAAGAAGGGGACAAGGACCAGAGAATGACAAGCATGACGGAATCGAATGTAACCATAAACAACTACAAAGTGGATATGGATACCTAAGAGGCAACAAGGACAAGAACAACCGACTCGACAAGATTCCACTTGCACTCATGAAGAGTCCAATGCACCTAGAGTATGCATGTCAGGGCCACATTACAAGGCCATGCATTCGGCACATCATCCTTTCAACAAAACTAGTGGTGCACATTTCCTTCGTTGGAATAGGTTTTAGTTTGTACTTCCATAGGAATGAACTTACATTGTAAATAAATAAATGCTTTGGCTAGAACTAACCTTTGTTTTCTTTCAGGAATAAGATTCAAAAGAAGTGTGGTAAGAGACCTTACTTACTTAAGCAAGGGTGAACAGAGTGACGAAGGAAATGACATACCACTGAACCACACATAATACATGAATTAGTCTCAACTAGAATCCGATTCTCTCTTTATTACAAGTGCAGATGGCTTCTGAGGATTCCGAGGCAACTGTGCAAGAAGAGGTATTGGAATTTCCATTACAAAGCATGAACAAAGCCAAAGCTCATTGGTTTTGAGAGGACCAACCTGCTGGAGATTATCTTTTCTTAGTGACAATAAAGATTATGGACACCGACCATCAGTTCCTGGTCATGTCCCAAGATTTCAAAGTCATACATCAACTCCCATCAACCGTGGATATAATGAAAAAGGCAGGTATTCAGAAATACTTTGAGCTACCAATTTACAAGCCGGACTTCCAATGATGCACTCAGGTGATGAATACCCTCCAACTAGCCTTACATAACCCCTTAGTGCCAGAGGCAAGAGTTCTAGATGCAGCAGGAGAGTGATCATCCAATTCACTCATGACTTGATCAAGAAGCTTTTGGATGGGAAAAAGATGGGAACACAGACTTGAAGGATGAAAGCTGAGGAACGAAGGCCCGAACATTCACGGATATCAATTGTATAGACATAGAAGAAGAATTCCATCTGATTCATCAACACTTCTACTTTCCAAACATGCATCGCTACACAGCACCACAAAAGATCATTGTGAAACTCTTGTCTCATGCTATTAAACAGATCGGTAATCAAGTGAACATGATGCCATACATCCAAGAGTGTCTTTTTGAAGCTAAGAAGCAATGGAACCACAAGAAGTTCTTGAACGGGAGTGTAGCTTTGACCATACTCATCTACCATGCACTAGGTATTTGGGAACATCTGAAAGAGATGCCCTCATCTTCGGAGATGGCTAAGTATGCTAGGTTAGCCACTATTCCAAGGAAAAAGAAGGGAGTAAAAGTGATGGAAGAGGCCAAAACTAGCTTGCAACCAAGGATGAGAGGCACCAAGAGATTAAGAGAAATGATGAAGGCAGAAGAAGCACTTCCTACTTCAAAAAGGATACATGTCCATAGATATGGAGAGTTGGGATTGACCAACTCTAGTTCATCTTCTGATACCCAAGAAGATCAAGAGCCATCCATGATGAATGTGGACATCAAAAGTGATTCAAAAGATAATGGCAATTGGGATGAATTGAATCAAGTCACAGATTCCTTTGGAGTGGAAGGTACAAAAGTAGATCAAACTCTTGATGACACAATCATGGACACAACAAGGCAAGGGTCATCTAAAGAAGAAATACATGTATTCAAAATGAATGACGAGACAAAGATTCAAATCACAGAGGCTCACTTAGATGGAGAAGCCCCAGTAAAGAAGCCAAAGGAAGAAAAGGATCAACAAGAAGCAGAGGAGCCCCAACCATTCATCCAAATGTGGTAGCAGAGCCTTCCCCTCTAGATGTTCCCAAAGTACACCACTAATGAAGAACAAGGAAATAAGAGAGACACACATATGCAAATTAGACAACCTCATAATGACACTATACATGTGGATCAAGGAAAGGATTTGCTAACGGGGGAGGCCCCGAGTATCCCTAAAACATGGCTAAATGTGGATGTGGCTCAACTAAAGCCACCGGTAAAGTAGATGATACAAACGGCCATGGATACTCAACAACAAATGCTCGAAGCCGATGCAGACTATGACAAGGCTATGAGAGAGAGAAACCATTTCTAGGTAATAAGTGAAACCTTGTCTGCACAATTAATTCAAGCTCAACAGGCACTCTCGACCAAGGAAGTAGAAGCTAAGGATACCATGGAAAAGTGCACCATGTTAACAATGGAGAACCAGAAGCTCCAAGATCAACTCAAAGAACTCCAAATCAAGTTTGAAGCAGGTGAATCTGAGAAAGCAAGAATGATTGCTAGAAGTAAACTACTTGAATATCAAATAAAGGTATATATGGAGGAAGCAGACAATTTAAGGAGCCGAAATAAAGAGCTTATGACTGCCATCCTGTGCAACCAACCCATAGAAGCACAAGAAGTGACAACAAATGACACAAAGGCATTAGAAGCTCAAATTGAGAAGTATGAAGATGAGCTAAAACAAGAGCAAGCTCTTAGAGAGGAATAGGAGAGATGATATATGCATGACACTTATGAAATAAAAAAAAAAATGGACGGTGGTAGAGAATAAACTCATTGAACAATGCAATGAGGATGCTAATCAAATGGTTGCCATAGGAGAAGAACTATTGAAGAACAAAGAAGCAATCACACAAGCGGCCAAGGCAATCACAGAAAAAGATGAACTCATTGCACAATTAAAAGCTCAAATAGAACAACATGCAACAACGGGGGCACCAATAGTTCCAAGCTCCAAAGAGGCTACTGTGGAGACTGAGGTACATCCTCTTTCTCCCCCCATGTATCATTCAACTATAAAGGAGGAAGCAGAGCCGAGAACTGAAAGACATGATCGGGCTATTGCAGAACTAAGCCAACATGAGAGGGCACTACTGGTGTCCCAGCTTATGACATAGTTTGAAGAACAAGTGGTAAAGGTAATGAAAGAGGCAAAAATTTAAAGCAAAAGCCTGGAATAATATACCGTTCAATATACCTTATGGACATGATAATATATAAGGAAGATTACCAATAAAGAACCTAATCACGATTTGCAATTCAACCTTCAGACATTCACATATACACAAGAAGAATTTGATAAGGCAGATCCTGTGTGGAGACAAAATTTTTTGGAGAAGAATCCCACCTTAAGGGTACACTGGGAGTCAGCACCATATGTGCTCTAGATTAATCCATCTTTTTGCCCAGTCCCTAGAAGACGCTTATGGATGCAATTTTGGGAAGCACAGTGCCAGGTAGCTTAAATAATCAATGGCTCAACTATCCGCTACTACCTAGTCTGCCACGCAACTACTTACCGACAAAGGAATATATGGCGTGTACCATCAAGTTTTGGCTATCAAGCTCTGCGACAGTACTAGATTTAGCCATCAAAATGACCAATAAAATATTGAGTATGCTACTTACAGTCCGCATCAGAAATGGAATGATTTTCATCATCATGTAAAACCTAAAAAAGCTGAGAAATCACCTCATTTGGACCAACACTAGACTGTCCACCTATAAAAAGAGGCAACAAAGTATCATACATGTCTTTGCAGCTAACTGATGTCTCCTTAATACATAAAAATAATGGATGAATAACATCTTCCACAAAAACAATATCACGGCTAACCAAAATGTGTTTAGTCTATGGATGATTTAGACAATAGCCTTTGCTTTCAAAACTATCCCCAACAAAACTACATTTCACTGCTTTATCATCCAATTTCTTGCATTGTTGTTTAGACACTAATGCATATGCCAGACAACCAAAGACATGCAAGTGAGCAACAGATGACTTGTGACCATGCCAAGCCTCATATGGAGTGATAGACTACAATGCTTTAGTGGGAAACCTGTTAAGTACATATGTTGCACACACAACGGCCTCAAGCCAGAAACTATGTGGTAAAGGCTGACTCTTGACCATACACCTCGCCATCTCCATGAGTGACATGTTCTACCTTTTAGCAAATCCATTCTATTGAGGTGTATGCAGAACTATACACTGATGTTTCATCCCATGTTCAACTAGAAATGCACTAAAATTAGAAGACATATATCCCCCCCCCTTGATCAGAATGGAGGGTGCCCATTCTACATGTTGTTATATTTTTAGCCAAAAACAAAAACTATTTGAAGCACATAAACAATTTGGACTTTGCTTTCAATGGATATACCCATGCATGCCTAGAAAAATCATCAATGAAAGTCACGAAGTAAAGGTAGTTCCTAAAAGAAGATGTCTGCATAGGACCACAAACATCACTATGAATAAGTTGAAATTTATGAGTAGCTCGAACTGAACCATCTTTTGGGAAGGAGGAATGCTGCATTTTTCCCAAAATACATCCTTCACAGACATGTTTATTGGGTGCCTCAAGTTTGGGCAGAAAGGAAACCATTTGAGATTTCTGCAAGCATAGCATACTAGCAAAATTCAGATGACCAAAGCATGCATGCCAAAGCTTTGCATCTGACATAGCTTGAGAATCATGTATTGCACATGCTAAATCATTCATAGATTTTTCATAGTCTATGAGCTTATACAGCCCATGACATAAAATGCCAAAAGCAATAATGGCATCACCGACCTCTTTCTTCTTTGCCTCTTTTGCAACCAGTTTTGGACAACCATTTATGACATGATCGTTTCCTTTACAACATTTGCAAAATAATTTTTGCTTTTCTGTTTTCTTCTTGTCTCTGTCATCTTTCTTTTGATCTCCATTTACCTTCGCCCATCTTTCTAGGTAGGAAAGCTTGACCTGCAACATGCATAATGGACCTGTTCTATCTAGACTGATCCTCTTGCAATAGAACAAAGACTAACTCCTCAAATGTTAAGGCATTTGGATTGCCTTTCATCATGAATCATAGAGTAGAAACAAAAAACTCTGATATGAATATGAAAGACCATTTAGAATAGTATGCACAAGTGAACTATTAAGCAAGACTTCATCAGCAAAAATCAACTGCTCCTTCAAGTATTTGATCTTTGTCAAAAAAATGTCCATAGAATCTCCTTCATTCATGTGATCACTCTCCGAATATTTCCTATGGCAAGTGCAGTAGGAATTGCAACACGAACAAGAACTTGAAGAATATCACTTTCTTCAACACCATTTACATCACCTTCCGTACCTGTATTTGCAGGTGTACTAAGACGTTTTTCGACACCCTGCACAATATTATGCAGTCCTTTTGCAACCAAAACATGACACATCATATAATCCCATAATGGGTAATTGATACCATCCAACTTATCCTCAACAAGCTACATACCCAATACATCGCTGCTTTCAACCATGGCCACTGAGTAAAATACCTTGATGCAAAAAAATGATTGTATCATAAAAATTTGGACAGAACTACCTTGTCGAGTTCTATTAAACCTATAGCAGACTTTGAGACACTTATAATGGTGAACCGAAACGTGTATATATCTTTAGCACAAAAAGATGAAATTGTCTGCATAGGTGCTGTGATAGTGCATTTGGAGCCCGAAACAAGCTCAAATCATGATTTCAAGACTAGGACTGAAGGGGTGTCGACAATGCCCTAGATGAAGCAGTGACCTGCTCTGATATCAATTGTTGGAGTTTGAGGTCTGCGTAAGCATGCAAACAACATAAGAAAGAAGAAGAATCTTGGAGCACAACACACAATACTAAATGTATTACCAAGAGAATGTACAAAGATAAGTGACCCATTAAGGTTATAGGCATATATACAAGCTGGGGGAAAAAACCTCCTAAAGAGGGAAAAAAGTGCCCGGATGGTCCTAGTGTGTTCACACACATCACTACCTAAATATATCAACATTTTTCTTAATGCTTGACACAAATAAAGCATCCAACAATGTAAAAGAACCACAATCAACAGTAGTCAGAATGATTTTACCAAGTCCTATGACAAGATAAGAGGAGTTATTGGTGCATGTGACAATATCCCCTGTAGGCGTAGGCTCAATTGAAGTGAAGAAACTATGCTGTAAGGTATTATGTTTGGTTGCCCCACTATCACACTACCAAACATGTGAGTCTACTGTAGACATACACTATTCATGAGAAGATGGGTCATAACTGCAAACAATAGGAAATGTCCATTCTTCATTCTGCATAAGATTAACAGACTCTATTTTGGGTGTAGAGGCCTCTGCAACAACTATTCTAGCCTCTTTCTTCTTTGCCTCTTTTGCAACCAATTTTGGACAACTCTTTATGACATGATGCAGAATTTGTAGATTTTAGCTTACTAGAAGGTGAGCTCTATTTACCTTTGCCCTTGTGACTAGCCAAGAAAGCTTGATCTGCAACATGCATACTAGACCTGTTCTACATAAACTGATCTTCCTACGAAAAAACAGAGACTAACTCCTCAAATACTAAGGCATCTGGATTGCCTTTCATCATTAATCAAATAGGAGGAGCAAAACTCTGATATGAATCTAGAAGACCATTTAGATCAGTCTACACAAGTGATCTGTCAGGTCAGACTTCATCAGTAGAAATCAACCGCTCCTTCAAATCTTTGATCTTTGTCAAAAAAAATATCCATGAAATCTCCTTCATATGCTCACTCTCCAACTGTTTTTGGAGGTAAGCAACATGAGCCTCATTTCTTGCCAGGAATAAAGTGGTAATTGTATCCTAAGCATCCTTTGCTATTTTCCAAGAGCGAATGTGAGGAATAATGGCACGTTTGATAGGAAAAGCTATCAATGCATGTGCCTAAGCATCTCTACCATCCCAATGAAGTACCTTTGTAGTAGGTGTAGTAGGAACTACAACACGAACAGGAATTTGAAGATCATCATCTTTATTGTCAACTGCATCACATTAAATAACTGTATTTGCAAGTGTTATAGGATGTTTTTCAACACCCCGCACAATATTCCACAGTCCTTTTGCAACCAATACATGACACATCATATATGCCCATAATGGGTAATTGGTACCATCCAACTTATCCTCAACAACCAACATACATAATACATCACTACTTGTAGCCATGACCATTGACAAAAATACAATGATGCAGAAAAACGATTGTATCTCAAAACGTTGCACAAAACTACCCTCTCAAGTTCTCCTAAACATGTAGCAGACTTTGAGGTGCTTGTACCGGTGAACCAAAACTTATATATATGTCTGATAGAAAAAATGAAATTTCCTACACAAGCACAACGATAGTGCATTCTGAGGCAAGAACGAGCTTATATCCCAGTTTTGACACCATAGAGTGAAGGGGTTTCGAACACCTAATCGCCTTGAGTAAGCTCAAAAATTTTCGTGTGATTTTGAGATAGTGATCAGAGGAGTGTTGACGATGCCCTACATAAAGCGAAGACCTCTGCCTGATACCATTTGTTAAAGTTTGAGGTTTG
>CM035429.1:10435247-10440247 GCA_020310875.1 Ceratopteris richardii | reverse complement strand
CAGGCATCGACTTTATGCTGAAACTCGATGCCAGACATCGAGTTGCTCCACAAACCTCATGTTTTAAGAAGTTCTAGCAGTACATAACAGTCAAAGAATAAAACACGGACTTATCACCACAAATTCGATGCCAGGCATCGACTTGCTTGGAAAACTTCAACTTCTGAAATCATTTCACACAAGACAAACACTGGAGATGGAGGAAGAAGACTTATACACAGAACTTTAACTAGTTCTTGTCATAACTATGACAACTCAGAAATGCACAGGTGCTTTCTCACACAGAGAAGCCCGACTATTCTCAGTCATACAAAATGAGTTCTAACTCACTTTCGCATTGTCTTCCCTCTCGCGTCAGTTGATACAAACTAACTTATATAGATTTTCTTATTCTCGTGATTTTTAAAAAACTTCTAGAACTAAAGTGAACTAACTTTAGAAATATAATACACTTGTGAATTTGTCCCTTCACCTAGGCATAAAGTTTTATTCTAAAGTTTTGATCTTCAAATGTATGTCCAATTGGTGATTGTTTCTCCAACAGCTCCCCCTCAATCACTATTTGACATTCTCTGTTTCTTCATATCATCTTCTTTTCTTTTACTCCTGCCATGCTTTTGAATCTGCTAGTCTTCACACCATCCAAGCTCTTTGTCATTATATCTGCTATCTGATCCTTTGTAGAAATGTACTCCACTTCAATTTCTTTCTCCATTACCTTTTCTCTCAGGAAATGATAATGTATCTCTATATGTTTGGTTCTTGCATGAAATACTGGATTTGCTGCAAGATAAAGTGAACTCATATTATCTCCATGTATTGTAGGTGTACCTTGATCAATGCCCAAGCTTTTGAATAGTGTCTGCATCCATATGACCTCCTTAGCTGCTTCCACAAGTCCTTTGTACTCAGCTTCAGTTGATGATAATGCTACTGTATGTTGTTTCTTTGAACACCAACTTACAAGCTTATCACCAATGTATATCATGTAGCCATGAGTTGATCTTCTATGATCCTGGTTACCTGCCCAGTCTGAGTCACTATAGGCTCTCAACTTCAAATCTAATGTAAAAGGATAATATAATCCTTCCTTTATAGTTCCTTTGATATATCTGAGAAGTCTTTGACCTGTAATCCAATGTGGGTCCTTTGGACAATGCATGAATTGTGACAAAACTCCCACTGCATAACTAAGATCAGGTCTTGTTAGTGTAGCATAAATCAAACTACCCACAAGAGATTGATACTTCCTCATATCTTTGTATTCTGCACCATCAAATTTACTAAGCTTGTGATTAACTTCAAGTGGAGTTGAAGCTTCTCTGCAATTTTCCATATCAAACTTCTTCAATAGATTCAGAAGATACCTTTCTTGTGATACATATATGCCATGATTTGTATAAGTGACTTCCATTCCAAGAAAGTATGACAACTTTCCTAGATCACTGATCTTGAACTCTTTCTCAAGTAATCTCTTTACCTGCTTGATTCCTTCATCTGAAGTACCTGTGATTATAATGTCATCTACATAAATACAAATGTAGATTGTACCTTCCTCTGTTCTTTTGATAAGTAGACTTGGATCTGCTTTTGAACTTTGATATCCAAGATCATTGAGATACTTCAACAGTCTATAGTTCCATGCTCTTGGAGCTTGTTTTAATCCATAGAGTGCTCTTCTCAACTTGCAAACAAAATTTGGATACCTGGAATCTATAAACCCTTGAGGTTGTTCCATGTATACCTCATCTGATATGTATCCATTCAAGAATGCATTCTTTATATCCAATTGACTTAGGGTCCATCCTTTTGAACCTGCAATAGCAATGATTGTCCTTATAGTTGACATCTTAGCCACAAGACTGAATGTCTCATCATAATCTATGCCATAGGTTTGGGCATAGCCTTTCACCACCAGTCTAGCTTTGTATCTGGCTATACTTCCATCTGCAAGCTTCTTCACTTTATAAACCCATTTATTTCCAATTACTTTGTTACCATTTGGTTTAGGAACAAGTTCCCATGTCTTGTTCTCCTCCAATGCATTGAATTCTTCCTTCATTGCTTCTTCCCATTGCTTCTCACCTTTAGCTTCATCATAGTTCTGAGGTTCTTCATCATCTTTGACCATATATGCATAGTTCTTCTGAGTTATGTAAGAAGTATCATAAGAATACCTTTCTGGTTGTCTTCTTGTCCTGCTTGACCTTCTTGGTTCACATTCTTCATAAGTGTCTGGATACACCTCTTCATCAAATATAGGAGCTTCTTTATTCCTTCTTGTTAATCCACTTCTAGATGTACTTGCTTGCACATAATCTTCATCTCTATTCACCTGAACAATTGATTTTCCTTTCTCACATCTTCTTACCTCTTCTTCAAATTCTTCAGTTGTATGAATTTGATCTGCATACCAACTTTTCTGTTCATCAAATGTAACATCTCTAGAAACAAGAAATTGTTTGGTTAAAGGATTCCACAACCTGTAACCCATCTGCTTTTCATCATAACCAATGAACACATATTTTTCTGCCTTTGGTTCAAGTTTATGCGTAAGCTGTGATGGCACATAAGCGTATGCAATTGATCCAAACACTCTACAATGATCTAGTGTTGGTTTCTTACCCCACCAAGCTTCATATGGAGTCATTCCATTGAGAGCTGCACATGGTAATCTATTCACAAGATATGTAGCTGTATTTACAGCTTCAACCCAAAGATAGTTTGGACAATTCTTCTCCTTTAGCATAGCTCTAGCAAACTCAACCAAAATCCTGTTCCTTCTTTCTGCTACACCATTTTGTTGTGGTGTATACCTGCAGGTTATTTCTCTCTTAATACCTACATTCCAAAGATGATCATTGAACTCTTGGGAGAAGTATTCTCCCACTCCATCAGACCTCAGTCTCTTAAGCTTTTGACCTGTGACTCTCTCTGCATATGCATGAAAATGCTTGAAAGCTCCAAACACTTCTGATCTTTCCTTCAAAACATATAATGTTATCCATCTTGTAGCATCATCAATGAAAAGAACATAATACCTTGAGCCACTAATAGATCCTTCTTTTGTTGGTCCCCATACATCTGTATGAATAAGCTCTAGTAATCCATCATGTTTGAATCCTTTCTTTTGAAATGGTAACCTATGTGCTTTTCCTATTTGACATGCTTCACATTTATAAACCATATGTTGACTCTGCACATTTGGTAATCCTAGTACATACTGATTAGCAACCATAGCTTTAATTCCTCTTTCATTGAAATGACCTAATCTCTTATGCCAGAGATCAAGTTCTGTAATCACTCCTTCACCATGTGTGAGCAAAGCTTGACCAATGTTCCCTTGCACTCTTAAAGTAAAGAGTCTACCTTCTTTCTTACCAGAGACAATCTGATTATATCCATTCTCTGGATCTTCAACAAATAGTCCTTCATTTGTAAACCTGACTTGAAAACCTTTTTCAACTATCTGTCCCACACTAATCAAGTTTTTAGGTATTTTGGGAACATACAAAACATTGGTTAGCAAATCTGCTCCACTCTTGCATTTCACTTTTCCAATCGAATGTACACTATGTCTTGTATTATCACCTGTTTGAACTGTATGACTAGAAATACCTTTTTCCAATTCTGACATCAATTCTATGTTTCCTGACAAATGATTAGAACATCCAGAGTCAATGTAAAATACCTTTAGATCTTCTTTATCTGATGTGCTGATTGAGTTCATCATCAATGATGTATGACTTTCATTCTGTGTATCATTTGCATAGTTGTAGTAGGTGGTGTTGTAGGATTGATTCTGTCCCCAACTTTTTCCTCCACCTCTACCATAGCCTCCTCTTTGATTTTGTCTTCCTCTTTGAAAATTACTTTGATATCTTCCACCTCGACCTCTTCTATTGTTGTTTTGAGTCTGGTTTGATCCTTGTTGGTTGTGCCAACAGTCATGAGCCAAATGATTACTCAATCCACAGATCTAGCAAGCCTTCTTGTTGTTATTCTGCTTACCTCTACCTCTTCCAAAAGCTCTTGGTCTTCCTCTGCCAGTGCCTTTACCTCTTGCATAATAAGCTTGAGAACTAGACTCTTCTTCATCCTTTGCTTTACCTTTATCTCCTTTCTTCTTGTTCTTCATGTACATTGCAGAACTTTGTCCTTTATCTCCATCTCCCTTCAAGTCTTGCTCATATGTGAGCATCAAACCAAGTAACTGATTCAAGTCTGGAACAAAATGATTCAAAGAAAGTTCTGTTGATAAAACAAAAGGTTTCCACCTTTCATCCCCTCTCAAGCCTGCAAGTAGTTGAGCAATCAATCTGTGATCTTCAACATCTTCATCTATGGATCCAATACTATCTGCAAGAGCTTCATCTTAGTGACATAATCACTAATACTTTGACTTGGCTTCTTCTTGAATGTTGTAAACTCTGACCATAGACTTGCTTTCCGTGCTTTAGTAGTGCTTAAGAAATGATACTCCAATGCATTCCATATATCTTCTGATGATTCCAATCCTCTGATGTGTGGTAGCAAATGATCAGAGATTGTATTGTAGATGTAAGCTTTTGCACTTGCATCCTTCTTCTGCCAATGCTTTAAAGCATCAAGTTCTTCTTTCTTTGGTCGGCTTTCATCTTCAAATACTGGCTTCTCTTCTTCACCTGTAACATATACCATGAGATTCTTACTCATAAGTAAGGCTTCCATTCTCATTACCCATGCGGGGTAATTATCTCTGTCTAGTTTGTCAATGGAGATATGATTTGCCATACTCCTTCCCTTTTGCTGCAACCTGTGAGCTTAAAGGATAAAGGATAATACCTTTTGAAGTTCTTTGTGTATGAGGATACTTCGAAAGTGATCTTTTGATGCCTTGTGTCTTCAAATGCTTCACCTTTCAAACTTTAATGGAAAACTTTACAAAACTTCTCGTACCTTTGTCGCCTTCTGCTCTCTAGGACCTTTCTGCTCTGATACTACTTGTTGATGTGTAAAAC
>CM035429.1:10405247-10430247 GCA_020310875.1 Ceratopteris richardii | reverse complement strand
AGGCTTATACTGTAACTCTGAGCTAGTTATTAATCGCCTAGGAGCCAAGTGCTTGAAATATTCTGATTGAAGTATTGTCTCCTCAATAGCTTTCATGGCCAGCATCTGAGTGGATATGCGCTCTTTGTGAGTTTGGCCCATCTCTTCTACTTGTTTCATCCATGCAAGAGGGGGTTCCTCATATGTGTCTTGTCCTTCCTCGCTGACTTTGCCTCCTGGGAGAGGTTGAGGTTCATAACTATCTTCGAAGGTCGCTTCAATTGGAATGGAAACTGTCTTTTCTTCTGAAGGTTGATCGGGTGGAGATGGTGGTCGTTCGTATTGTAATAATTTCATCTTTAACTCAGTGACCTGTTGTCGTAGCTCGAGTAGCTCGTTGTCGATTGAGGATGCTGGCAGTGGGGAAGTAGCGATGCTAACCATTTCTCTAATTTCTGTTGTATGTGGTGTGGGCACTGGTTGTCTTTGTAGTTCCTTCACATGGTCTGCAAGTCGGTCATGCGCTTCCAAGAGGTTTGCATAATTTTCTAATATCTATTCGATAGTTTCTGAGGGAATAGCCTGTTGGGCAGCTGCTAGGTGTTGCCAAAGTAAAGCCATGTTCCTCTGTAATCGAGTGTTGCAGGCTAGTTGATCTCTGAGTTGGTCTTTGGTCACCTTACCAGTCTGTGTATATTTGGCCTCAATCTCCGCATAAGATTGCTGGACTGAGGTATATTCTTGTTGCAATTCAGTATTACACAACTCCAAAGCATCGACACATGCTTGGAGGTGGGCAGACAGATTGCATAGCTCTTTGTTGTTCTCTTCCAATAATCAATATTCCTGTTTAAGCTGTGTGGCAGATTCGAACATGGTCTCTAGTGCATGACTAAATGAAGTGGATGCAGAGGTAGTGGTGGAAGATGCAAGGGGTCGGGAAATGGGGAAGGGAAAGGTAGTTGTTGTGCTTATAGTGTTTGTAAGTGGTGTTGTGAGTGAAGTAAAAAGTGGTGATGTTGAAACAGAAGTGGTGGTGGGTGATTCTGTGGAGGGTGAAATGTCCATGGGGTCGGACGTGATTGTGTGTGAAGTGTGAATCGTGAATACTCGAATGGTAGGTGGTGTGTCCATGGTGGCCATGAACGTGGGTGAGGTGGGGTGGGAAAGGGGATTTCTACTATAATCATCAAGTTGTTGCATAATATTTACAAAGTTTGCCCAAAATTGGGGAAGGGTGGTTTGTATCGGTTCTGAGGAGGTTGAGGGGGGCATTGTGGGTCATGGTTGGGAAAGAGGGAATGTTGTAGTGAGGGGAAATGATGGTGTCAATGATTGGGTAGAGGCAAGTGGATGTCCCACAGCTGGTAGATAAGAAGGCCAGCCTATTATGGTTTGATGAGTGGCGGGATGACCTATCTGAGGTTCGAAAAATTGGCTAGAAATGGTGGAGGTAGGGAAAGGTAAGGATGGGAAATGGGTGGTGTGTGATATAGGTTCACGAAAGGTGGATGCTAGCTGTTCAAGAATGCTCGTGGTGAGGGTTTCGGTGGGATGGATGGGTGGTGATGGCACGGATAGTATCCTTGTGCTTTCGTCGGGGGCACCAGTGTCAATGGGGCTGGTCTTTTGAACTTCTTCTTGAGCTATGGTAGGGAGTGGAGAGGAAACTTCGATGTGAATCATCTTACACCTTTGCAGTAGCATTTCTAGTCTCCATTCGTCGTATTGAGCAGGAGGACGATGTATCATAGTGCACATTGCTTCTACAATTCCACAAGTGTCTGCCAGAAGATTCAAAGATTCGACAAAGTGAGGGTCCACATCCTCTGCTTGTAGCATTTGGTTCACCATTGCTCTGTTGTCCTCTTCTAACAACTTATTCCTTTATTGTACTTGTTTGATCGTCTCGTATAACCGTTTGATTTGTGTAGTGTATGCAGGGGCTTCTTCCTCACTGTCCTCTGATACGTGCTCATGCGCCTCCTCTTGTTCATGTGTGTCTTGAACTTGCATTTGTTGTGCTTCATCCTCCCAATGTACTCGTCGTTCTTCTCGATGTGGACGTCCTCTATCGGATGATGATCTTGGTGGCTGGTGGTGTTATTGGTCCAATAAAATTGAGACCCCACTTCTGAAAGGGTTCCAAAGGTAAGATAGGTTGCAGAGGAAAGAAGTGGCGCTGTAATGGCTGTCCAGACCATTGACAAGTGTCACACCGCTGCACAAACCAAGTCACGTCTTTGTACATGGTAGGCCACCAAAGCCCACTTTGTAGAATTTTACAGTGATTAAGATCGGCTGCAAAATGTCCACCCGAGGGTATTGAATGAGCCATAGCCATAACCGAGTTTGCTTCATGTGGTGGGATACAGCGAAGTAAGACACCAGTATGATCCATGTAGTATAGCTGACCTACAATCAATCGGAGGCTACGACTGTAAACTGCAATTATTCGCCGCAAAGCAGGGGAAGTATGAGGAGGAAGACCCCCGTCAGTTAGAAAAGTTAGTAACGTATCATAGTAGGCATGCCGCACAAGAGGTTCTGTAGATTCGGCACGAGCTGGCTCAGTAGCATAAATTGCTGGTGTAGTGTCATCAACCCCCATCGGAGCTTCACCAGAATCCAACCGAGATAGAAAATCTGCCAAGGCATGTGCGGTGCCGGGTCAATGAATAACTTCATAGTCGAATTCCTGTAATAATAAAACCCATCGAGCCAAGCGACCACCTAAATGTTGCTGCCGGACCAAATACACAAGTGCGGCATGATCCACGTGGAAGGTGAATTTTCGGCCCAACAAATAATGCCGGAATTTCTTCACAGAGTACACCAACCCAAGACATTCTCTTTCGGTCACTGAATAGTTTCTTTCAGCAGGAGCTAATCGGCGACTTGCATAATAGATAGGTCAAAACCACTTGTCGATTTGCTGCATTAAAACGCTTCCAATGGCTATGTCTGATGCATCCACAAAGACATGGAACGGACGTTGCCAATCAGGGGGTTGCAAATTGGAGCCTGCGTCAATAATCCCTTTAGACGATCAAATGCAGTCTGGAATTCTGGAGTCCATTCGTACTTCCATGGAGGACTAGGCATAAGCCGATTAAGTGGTGTTGCTAAATGAGCTACCCACCGTAAATGTCTACCATGCCACCGGATCTGACCCAAGAAGCGCATAACTTCTTTTGGTGTTGTGGGGACTGGTGCCAGCAACACGGCTGCAACTTTATCCGGATCAACTTGTATTCCTTGTCTAGAGATAATATGTCCGAGTAGTTTACCGCAAAAACTGACTTTGTCGGATTCAAGCATAATCGGTATTCGCGACATTTTTCAAAGCAACACCGTAAATGATACAGGTGTGCCGCAATTTTCCCAAATAAGGAAAAGTAATCCAGATATACTTGCATAAAAATAGTTAGGTAGGGTGAAAAGACTTCTTGCATACATCGTTGAAACGAGCTCGGAGCATTCCTTAACCCAAACCACATTACCGTACAAGCATAAACACCCCAATTCGTGATGAAAGCTGTTTTCGGGATGTCTTGTTCAGCCATTCACACCTGGTTATAACCACTGTAGCCGTCCAAAAAGGATTACATCTCGTGCCCTGCCACTCTGTCTAGCATTGTGTTGAGAAAGGGGAGAGGAAATGGATCAGGTATCGTGGCTGCATTCAGTTTCCTGTAATCCACATAGATACGCAGCTGTTTATTTTTCTTCGGAACAATCACGATCGGAGATATCCATTTGTCGTGCTCGATTGGTACAATGAATCCCACCTTCAATAACCGATCAAGTTCTGCTTTGACCTGTGCTGCATAATTGGGGTTCATTCGGTAACTGGATTGTTTAATCGGCTTCGCCTCTGGTTTGAGCACTGCCCAATGTTGATAGATCCGCGGATGAAGACCTTTCATATCGCGATAGTCCCAAGCAAAAACATCGGAAAACTCACGCAGGAGTCGGATCAAATCTTCTTGAAATGCCTCAGACAATCCTGCCTTAATCTTAACAGGTCGCGGGTTAGCCTCATCACCCAAATTATATGTTACTAACTGATCTTCCGGGACATAAAATTGTCGAGGGTTCACCAGATCGTCAGCTGACTGTAAAAGCTAATGTAGGGTGGCTCCATCCATAGCAACACTATCATCTGCATCTGCCTCTCCGGTCACGGGAACAACCGTACACGCTACTGGACTCCACTTGTCCGCTACTGATTGAAGATCTACAGTATCTAAGGAGATCAGATCTTTATTGTTCTTCAGAAACGCCTCTTCCTCATCGTCAGATAAGCCATCCAACATGTGGACCGGCTCCGCTACATATGGTTTGGCATGAAGCTCGCAGGGCTGGATGGCATCCAATTTAACAACATATTTACGGTGATTATCTTTGAAAGTCAATTCCTGTGCTGACCAATCCTGTACAACTTTGGCTTGTTTCAACCATGGTCGACCAAAAAGCAGATTGTAGTCGAGGCTGGATTTTGGTAGTTCGAGAACTACAAAAGTCATTTTGAACGTGGTAGCCTGCAGAGTAATCGGGATATTCCGTACTAATCCCATCGGATGGACTCTAGATTGGTCTACCATTCTTACAAAAAATTGGACGGGTTCGATTTGGGTCCACCCCAATTTCTTGCAGAGAGCTGTAGTTTCTATATTCACACCCGAACCGCCATCAATTAGCACTTGAGTAATCTTTTGATTTTTATGCTAAACAGTGATTAATGGGACTGAATGATCCACCGTAGAATCAGTTTTCGGTTCTATTGTTATAGTCATCAGAGTACCGGGAGATCCAGGATTGACCTGTTGTTGAAATTGCTGCCTAACTCCTGGCACCAATGCAAGCAACTGTCCCAAAGGGAGTGTTATTGAAGCCTTAGATAGAATCTCCCATACCTGATCTGTTTGAATCGTACTCCTCACCGCTTCTGATGATGATTCTGTTGTTACTAGGTTAGGATTTTGTTCATTCGCTCTCGCCTTTGGCAGGGGAACCTGTGTCACCGGAATTGGATCAGGAAACGCAGTTTGCTCTTTAGCTTCCCATTGGCTAGCTTTGGTATACATTCGCTGCTGCTCACGGATACCAGGTTCGAACACCTCAGCTACTGGTTGCAACTGCTTACCCGATCTTGTCTAGACCACTGCTGCTTGTGATTCCACTGGTGAGATATAGACCATGTTGGTCATCGGGTTTTGACGCTCCTTCTTCCTTTTGTCGTATTCTGCTCCATCCTTACAAAATCTCTGGATGTGGCCAATCTCACCGCAAAAATGACATCGAGGTGGTGGCAGAGAAGTACCCTTTGCTGATGTACTCGCCTGCCATCGATTGGCATTGAAATTGGTATTCCGTTGTCCCCGATAATTTCTATATCCTTGCGACTGATTGTGTCGCATCTGTGGTGGCACGTAATGGGTGGCTGGCTGACCTGGTTCTTGTATAATAGTGTTTACAGCTGCTCGTCCCTACACTTTAGCATTATACACACAATTTTCCGTTGAGTGTCCGGTTGTGTTGCAGATGGCACAATACATCTGGTTAAGGGCACATGTAGCACTCGTGTGCCCTGGATTTTTGCACTTGGTGCAATACATTTGTTTATCCGGATAATCTATAACGTTCTTACTGGCTTTCAGCCACTCCAAGTCTTCGGTGAATCCCCCAACTTTATGCTCTAGTTGCAGGGCCATCCCAATAACAGCATCCAGTGTCATAGCCCCACATAGCGGATGATCATGATTTGTCTTAGCTGTGGGGTCAGACCGTTAATGAACCACTGGGTTATAAACTCATCCGATAGATTAGCATGTGCCGGAGGCAATTGTCTTAAATGAGATCTAAACAATGTTGCATATTCTTGAACAGTCTGGTGCGGCTTCTATCGATTATTCTGCAAATAGTCGAAGATTTCGGCGGGATTCTTCTTCAATCGAAACCTCTATAAAAACACATCCCTTACCACATCATAGTTAACGAAATGGTTGATATCATACTCTGTTAACCACCCCGCTGCTTCATTGACTAATGTTGCCTCAAATACGATGGCCTTGTATGCCGGATCGGGTGGATGGTTCAACACTGCATAGCTTATCTCAAAGGTGCGCACATCAGGGTCGTCACCTGGAAATCCACCGAACTTTGTGTAAGTCACCCCTGTTGGAACCGGTCGAAGTAGAGGTGGCTGTTGCTGTTGCTGTTGTTGTTGTTGTTGTTGTTGCTGTTGTTGACCACTCATGGTGCTATTAGTGGTACCGTTGCTATTTCCTGTTACTCATCCTTCGGAATCTGTATGATCAGACTGCTCACCTTTCGGCTCAAAAATAGCGTTGAGTCTTTTACGGATCTCCAAATCAAATAGCCTATCCTCCGCTTTGGTATCAAATGTAGAAAAGCTTACCCCAAATAGTGGTGTACGTAATAAAGAGCCACCAAGGGGTATCACGCTGTCATCGAAAAACTGTAAATTCCCCGCAACTGGTATCAAACTTTCACCGAAACTTATCAAACTTTCACCAAAACAGGGTATACTTTCACCGGCAATGTTCTCTCTCTGTAACACAACTTTATCCCTGAAAAGGTTCAAATTCTGAGCCGATGGTACCGAATCCACTGAGCACTGCGTCCCTGTACACTCTGAAGTTACTGTACCTTCTTCAGACTGTACCGAAATCGACCGGAATCTCGTCATGTGTCATCGAACTGGTACCGGAATCACTGCTAACTAGCTCCCCTCCTTCGACCACCGAGCTTAACCGGCCTGCGCTTCTACCACCTGGGGGTGTCCCTAATAGATTTGGTACCGCCCAGGGATGCTGGTCTCTCCTATACTTCGGATAAGACTCGCCGGACCGAGTAACCGACATATATCACCTCTGCACAACTTGCCTTACGTACTGCTCCACCTTACTGATTATTCTCAATCCATTGCCATCTTCCCACAGACGGCACCAGTGTTAAAAGTGCGTTTTTTTCATCACAGACACTTTTAAGTTCTTTTCGGGTTCTTGGGGATGGTAGGGGTCTGATAAATCAGAGGCCCTGTATCTTATTTTCCCATTTAACTTATCAAACAAGCAGTACATTTTATCCAGTATAATCTCTTTTACACAGTATTACTGTCATATTCCGGTTAGGCTTTTCACAGTATGTAACGCAGATAGTAATGATTACCATCGCACAGATTTAATATCGCCAACAAACATTACTGTGTTAATCAGACGTTAATGTGATTCAACAAGATAAAGAGATAATACTCAGAATTACAGAAATCTGCACTACAATGTCTCCACAGGTCATAAATCGCCCAGATAGACAGTCTGGCGATCCCATCTCCTCGCTATCGGAGAGCCACCGTTTTGGTACGTGCGGTATAGAAAAATATAAATTACATAATGCCAATCCGGCGGCCTTACAAACTTCTTTAGCTTACTGTTCTTCATAGATTTTGGTACCAGAGAGTCTCGATCAGAAGGTACATGGGTGCCATACATTTGGAGGGCCTCCTTAATTAGAGTTACATTCAAGTCGAACTTTTTCATTTCTTCGTGGTTTGATAGAGATGGCACCACAAATGTGCTTGACTGAGCACGATCTCTTGTAGCTTTGAGAGTTGCAATCAAATAATAACATCTGATGAAATCTAGCTTGGGCAGGGGTGCACTAAAGTAGTCTTTCAAACCCACTTTCTGCCAAATATTTTGAAGAGGCACGATGTTTTGTAGTGATTCAAATTCTCTCGAGAAGAACTGAAATGTCCACCAAAATGCTCCAAATTCCAACTTAGACTCCCAGATGTGATTTGCATCACCCAAATCTCTTGGCATCTCATTGAACCAATGAGAGTGCCCTTTTACTCTTTCTATTAAGCCTTTCGGTGGATCCAAGATGGGAATTCGTCTCACATTTAGATACTCTTCAAGCCTAGCTATCAGTGAGCCTCCACGGGCATGGTCTCCCAATCAACTTGAGAACTAGTGCTTGCCTGGGAGCTCGTGCATGGTGCTTTTGCCATGGGACTGCTTGTAGCTGTTGATGCTTATCTGCTATAAGAAGAGAGGCACATTAGTGTTGCATAGGAAACAAGATGTTATGGTGTTCCCTCCACAATAATAACATGCCATTCCAAGTGGTTAGGGGTTAGGGGGTGAAGTGTTTGTGATGGGTGTGAATGTTGGTTAGTAGGTTAGTGTCATCGTAGATGCATAGTTTTGGATGTGCAATGTACTTAGAATGCACCTACATCAGAGTGGACGGATTTACAAAATTGGGTTAGGGGGCTTGATATGGGGTTTAAGTCTCCAAACTTTGATTGTGGAATCGTAGCTTTTAGTGGTCATGACATGTAAAGGTTTGTGGACTGGATTGTGTTGGATTTGGGACTTTTTGGGTACCCATTTCCCAATATTCCTAGGTGTGACCGAAGATGTAATGGTGTGGAGTGTAGGTGTTTGCCCTGAGATTTTTGCCAAGAGTGCTTGTGAGTGTTGATTCATTCTTGTGAATGGAGGTGAAGCTATTTGAGCTTGTAAGCAGGTCTTGGGCACCCATATCCTTCTAGCATTGTGGATAGCCTTCATTGACTGCTTCGGGACCCAAATAGAAAGGGTATGTCTAGATTGTTGCCTAGGGTACTCCTTTGTTGTAATCCTCGATGGTGTAGCTTGTTTGGTGCATCTTTGAGAACCTGTCTCTGGAGCCGCAGGTTTTCCACCCTTGCGTATCTAGATCTGCTTCATGCCATGAGATACTTCATATTGCCCAGGTTGTTGCTCACACTTCTTGATCATCGGCCTCCTTGGTGTTGTGTGTTGCCTGGCTTACTTTCCTCTAATCCTCTTTTCAAAAGAAGGGAACTCCTCATTGACTTTTGTACCTTCGTCAAGAGTGACAATCTTCTGCACCTTAGAACTTTGGACAAGAATAGCATCGTTATCTTCATGTGGGTTCCTGGAGGAACCAGGATTTGGTGCCTTTTCTAGTGGCCTGAGTGCTTGATTTTCTAATTCAATCATGAGGCGGTTTTGGCCTACCCAAGCCTGAAGAAGCTCACTTCTTAGGTTGAGGGTGACTGCATGATCATAAATCTAGTCTTGGTCCAAGAGAAGAGGTTCGGTAAGTTCCTCATCTTCACATACTAGCACTTTGACTGCCATTAGAACCTCTTGAATGTAGAGGGGAAGTTCCACCTCTCCCATGCAAGGGGTTTCAACACCTCCCAAGCCTATGAGATATGCCTCTATGGGATTGACCTTCAATTGCGATTCTTGACAATAAGAAAGTCGAACTGCACTAGTGGCTGCTCCTGAGTCAATTAAAGCTCTCATGATCCTTGCACTCTCTCCTTGTCCTACTTCTAGGGTCACAAAAGGTCGCCGATCGACTATCCTATGGGAACGTTCACCTGAAGCCTCACACATGGCCATGTGATAACCTAGAGCTTCTTGAGTGTCAAGCATGGGCTGATCTCTACCTTGTCTTCTCAATTTCATTCGTCGGATGCGTTCTAAAGCTTTTGCCTGTGCTTCTTATAGAATTCGCTTTTCCTCCTCTTTACGTTTCTTTGCAATATTAAGTCGATTTAACATCTTCTCTGTGAGGGGTTCCTGATATAATTTGACTCTGCATCCACTAATGTAACTTGGTAGAATGTCGCCTTCTAGAGTGGCTAGTTGAACTGCTCCACTTGTGGAGATCCTATTGATAATCATTGGTCCATAGCCCCTCTTCTCTAATTTCCATGCATGTTGCTTCAAGGTGTAGACTAGGACTAGGTTTCCTGCTTTCAAGCCCTTATCCTTCACATGTGCGTCAAAATATGCTTTTTGTCTCTTCTTGGCTGCATAAATCCTTGCTGCAGCTCTCAATCGTTTTTCACCTAATCGTTCAAGATCGGAGATTCTATAGGAGAGCTTATGGCCTGTCTAGTCATGCTCTTGTGCTACTTTCAATGTAGGTATCAAAAATTCCAATGGTAGCACTGCATCTTGTCCGAAAACCATCTGAAAGGTGATGGAGTGTTAATCTCCAAAAGAACAAGCTACTCTTGTAATTAGAGCACCTCTATAACAAGAGTAACTCAAACCTTCACCAATTCTAGAGGATCAATGATCAATTATGAAGATTTTGAAAAATATGTGAAGGAGATGACTACACAGAAAGTCTGCTGCACATATCTCTCTCATTAACTTATCAATTGTGTAAGTTTTTTTATGAAACTTTGCACAAGGTGTCGCCTATAGTTTGCGCACCTTCTCCAAGTTGAATCACTCCAAAAGATTCAGTATATCTTGAGAAATGATCTCAACAAGTTACCTATGTCTAAAACTGCTCTTCTGAGAAGTCGATTTAGACACCTATAACTTTTAACACTTGGCTCTCTCAATCTAGAACCCGTCTATGAAAATGCTTTTTGCCACAGATAGCTTACCTTCCAACTTAAAGATTGGGTGATTGCTTGCTCAAAACTTTACACTGTGGAAGGAGAACTGACCAAAACTTTAACATCAAATTTTGCACCTGTTTCAGGAACCAGTGAACACTTCTTCACATATGAATGTTCCTACACATAATTCTCACAGCCTGTTTACAATTAGGCTCTCAAAATTTAACCATAGACTCATTAACTATGGACTTAGACATCTACAAAAGATTTCTTGAAATGATCAAGCACATAAGGAGAATGCTCAGAAACATCGGGCGCAATTTTTCTTCCATTCTTGAAGAAATTTACAACTGAATGATGAGAGAGACGCAACTCACTTCTAAGATGTCTTATGACTCATACAACTACTGATTTCTCTATTCTCATGCTCTCTCATACTTGCCCCGACTTTTTACTTGTATATATAGGCAAATATTTACAATATCATGACTATACAAAAGTATAAGTGAACTATCTCTGTATTAATGTACATATGTGTACATCTCTTCATCTTCTAGATGTATTCTTCCATCATGCTTCACAACTTGAATTTTTCTTCAGTCCTTGACTTTCCAAACCTTCATTAAAACTTCAATTGTTGATTGCACTGCACCAACAGCTCCCCCCCAATCATCAATTGAGGTTTTCTCTATCTTCTTTATTCCCGCCATGTCTTTGAATCTCTGTAGCTTTGGTCCATCCAAGCTTTTGGTTAGCATATTAGCTATCTGATCTTTTGTTGAAGTATGTATGACTTCAATCTCTTTATCCATCACCTTCTCTCTTAGGAAATGGTACTGAATCTCAATGTGTTTAGTCCTGGCATGAAAAACAGGATTAACAACTAAATACAATGAACTCATGTTATCTCCATGAATAGTAGGTGTACTCTGAATGATGTCAAAACTCTTCATCAGAGTCTTAAGCCATATCACTTCCTTTGCAGCTTCAACCATCCCTTTGTACTCTGCTTCTGTAGATGATAAGCAACTGTGTGTTGCTTCTTTGAACACCAAGAAATTAACTTATCTCCCACATAGCACAAGTATCCATAAGTTGATCTCCTATCATCAGGATTACCTGCCCAATCTGCATCACTATATATCTTGATGTTTGTATCTGATGTAAAACCATAATACAAACCTTCTTTGAGTGTACCCTTAATGTACCTCAACACTCTTTGACCTGCAATCCAATGTTCTTTCCTAGGACAATGCATGAATTGAGACAAAACTCCAACTGCATATGACAAGTCAGGCCTAGTTAATGTAGCATAGATCAGACTACCAACCAAACTCTGATATAGTTTCATGTCCTTGAACTCTTCACCTCCATATCTGCTCAATTTGTGATTTACCTCCATTGGAGTAGGTGCTACCCTACAATCATTCATCTTAAACTTGATCAACAAGTTTCTCAAATACCTTTCTTGAGTCACATACACTCCATGTTGAGTGTATGAAATCTCCATGCCCAAGAAATATGACAAGTCTCCCAAATCACTGATTTTGAACGCTTTCTCCATTTGCTTCTTTAGGTTTTGAATGCCTTTCTCATCTATACCTGTAAGAAATATATCATCAATATATATGCACATGTATATGAACCCATCATCACTTGCTTTGACAAGCAAGCTACTATCTGCTTTAGATACTTGAAATCCAAGTTCCTTCAAGAACTTCACAAGTCTATAATTCCATGCCCTTGGGGCCTGCTTCAAATCATACAAAGATCTCTTGAGCTTGCACACATGATCTGGATACCTTCCATCTCTGAATCCTTGTGGTTGCTCCATGAAAACATCATCTGAAATATAACCATTTAAAAAAGCATTCTTCACATCTAATTGACATAATTTCCAACCTTTACATGGAGCAATAGCAATGAGTGTCCTGATGGTTGTCATCTTTGCCACAAGACTATAGGTCTCATCATAATCTATACCATAAGTCTGAGCAAAACCCTTCACAACAAGTCTAGCTTTATACCTAGACACACTTCCATCTGCATACCTTTTTGTCTTGTAGACCCACTTGCATCCAATGATCTTTTGGCTATTTGGTTTAGGAACCAACTCCCATGTCTGATTCTCCATCAATGCATCATATTATTCCTGCATAGCTTTCTCCCAATTTTCCTTACCTTTTGCCTCTTCAAATGTAGAAGGGTCTTCATCTGCCTTTATCATATAAGCATAATCTTTTGTAGCCAAAAAAGAAGTGTCATAGCTATACCTTGTGGGTTGCCAATTGTGTCTTGATGACCTTCTAAGTTCTCCACTCCTTGAGGATTCTGGTTCATCACAGTCAGGATCAAATCTTGGCATTTCTTCAACTTCAACATGTACTTCATTATTCTCCTCTTCATCAAATATCTAAACCTTTGATTTACCTTTCTTTTGATTCACAACTTCTTCATCACGTGCATTAATATTGATTGTACCTGCATACCAAGTACCTTGCTCATCAAATGTAACATCCTTTGATACAAGGAATTGTTTTGTGGATGGACTCCACAACCTATATCCCATCTGCTTATCATCATAACCAATGAATACCTACTTTTCAGCTTTAGGTTCCAATTTGTGCCTTAATTGTGATGGCACATATGCATATGCCAAACATCCAAATACTTTGCAATGGTCTAATGTAGGTCTCTTACCCCACCATGCCTCATATGGTGTCATACCCTGCAAAGCTTTACATGGTAACCTATTAACCAAATAAGTAGCTATATTTACAGCCTAAGCCCACAAATAATTAGGGCAAACTCAACAAGAGTTCTATTTCTCCTTTCTGTTACACCATTTTGTTGAGGAGAGTACCTGCAAGTAACCTCTCTCTTTATACCTGCATTCCACAAGTAATCACTGAACTCATTAGAGAAATACTCTCCCCCTCCATCTGACCTTAGTCTCTTCAACTTATGACCTGTAATTCTCTCTACATACACATGATAGTGTTTGAATGTTCGAATACTTCTGATTTATCTTTGATCACATAGATAGTGATCCATCTGGTAGCATCATCAACATAAATCACATAATACCTTGAACCATTGATACTAAAATCTTTTGATGGTCCCCACACATCTGTGTGTACCAATTCAAGCTTCTCTGAATACATAAAACCATGCTTGGAATAAGATTTCTTATGAGCCTTACCTAATTGACATGCCTCACATCTGTATGTCATATGTTGACCTGCAACATTAGGCAATCCAAGCACTGAACCATTGTTAACCATATCTTTGATACCTCTTTCATTGAAATGTCCAAGCCTCTTGTGCCAAAGATCTAACTCAGAGATCTTATGCCCTCCATAAGTGAACAAGGCATGACCAACATTACCTTGAATCTTCAATGTGAACAATCTTCCTTCTTTCTTACCTGAAACAATCTGTTTATACCCATTGCTAGGGTCTTCCACAAACACTCCTTCATTAGTGAATCTAACTTCATAACCTTTTTCAACAATTTGTCCTACACTTATCAGATTCTTAGGAATTGTAGGAACATACAAGACCTTACTCAAGAGGGTACTTCCATCCTTGGCCTTCACTGATCCAATTGACTTCACATTGTGCTTTGTATTGTCACCTGTTTGAACTACATGATTAGTTATCTTATTCTCCAAATCAGTCATCAATGCTATGTTACCACTCAGGTGATTGCTACACCCTGAGTCAATGTAGAAAACTCTTTGACCTTCACTTTGCCTTTCACAAGTTGCATTCATTATCAATGTTGAATCCTCCTTCTGATCTGAAGCATAATTGTAGTAGGTATTGTTGTATTGTTGACTTTGGAATCCTCTACCTGCATTTCTTCCAAAGTAACCTCTACTACCTCTACCTCTGAAATTACCTCTTTGATTTCTGCCACCTCTTCCTCTTGAATTAAAATTCTGATTATATCCACCATTACTTTGAGTATTATGCCATTAATCATTAGCTAAGTGATTTGTCTTACCACAAATCCAGAAAGCTTTGACTCCATCTTTATTACTCCTGCCTCTTCCTCTACCTTTGCCACCTCCTCTTCCTCTTAGGAAGTTGGCTTGACTAGTTGTGCCTTCATCTTCATTTGCTTGTTGCTTCCCTTTGCTATTTTTCTTCTTATCCTTTGAATACATTGCATGACCTGCACTTTTGTCACCTTCACCTTTGATATCCTGCTCAAAGGTTAACATATGTCCTAGCAATTGATTTAAGTCAGGAGTAAAATGATCAAGAGATAATTCAGTAGACAAAATGAATGGCTTCCATTTGTCATCACCTCTCAACCCTGTGAGGATTTGCCTTACCAATTTATCCTCCTCAATGTCTTCATCAACTGCTCCTAATGCATCTGCAATGTGCTTCATCCTTGTTACATAGCCTCAGATGGATTGAGAAGCCTTCTTCTTGAAAGTGGTAAATTCTGCCCACAAAGATGCCTTCCTTGACTTTGTGGTATTTTGAAAATGCTCCTCCAAAGCATTCCATATATCACTTGCACTTTCAAGACCTCTAATGTGAGGTATCAAGTAGTCATTGACTGCCATATAGATAATGCTCCTAGCTTGAGCATCTCTCTTCATCCAATTCTTCAAATCTGATCATTCTTCCCTAGTTGGAACACTAGGATCTCTGAATTGAGGTTTTCCTTCTTCACCTGTAATATAAGCTATCAAGTCTTTGCTCATAAGATGAGCTTCCATCCTCATTGACCATGTTGGATAGTTCTCTCTATCCAACTTCTCTATTTGAAGAGAATCTCCCATTCTTTCTTCACCTGTATATTGAATTCTTCAATCTTTATGAGTAATAGATGTACCTTTACTTTGAATAATGTTCCTTTTGTCTTCTTTGATGTCGTATGACCTCCTTCTCAAGCTTTGCCCTCAAGCTTTCACCTTTTGAACCTTCAGATGTTGAATTCTTTGCACCTGCAGCAATCGGGGTCATCCTTCCTTCAATTCTGATGCTTCCTGCTCTGATACCACTGATGGAGTGTTAATCCCCAAAAGGACAAGCTACTCTTGTAATTAGAGCACCTCTATAACAAGAGTAACTCAAACCTTCACCAATTTTAGAGGATCAATGATCAATTATGAAGATTTTGAAAAATCTATGAAGGAGATGACTACATAGAAAGTCTGCTGCACATATCTCTCTCATTAACTTATCAATTGTGTAAAGTTTTTTATGAAACTTTGCATAAGGTGTCGCCTACAGTTTATGCACCTTCTCCAAGTTGAATCACTCCAAAAGATTTAGTATATCCTGAGAAATGATCTCAACAAGTTACCTATGTGTAAAACTGCTTTTCTAAGAAGTCGATTTAGACACCTATAACTTTTAACACTTGGTTCTCTCAATCTAGAACCCATTTATGAAAATGCTTTTAGCCACAAATAGCTTACCTTTCAACTTCTTCACATATGAATGTTCCTACACATAATTATCACAGCATGTTTACAATTAGGCTCTCAAACTTTAACCATAGACTCATTAACTATGGACTTAGACATCTACAAAATATTTCTTGAAATGATCAAGCACAGAAGGATAATGCTCAGAAACATTGGGCGCAATTTTTCTTCCATTCCTGAAGAAATTTACAATTGAGTGATGAGAGAGACTCAACTCACTTCTAAGATGTCTAATGACTCATACAACTATTGATTTCTCTATTCTCATGCTCTCTCATATTTGCTCCAACTTTTTACTTGTATATATAGGCAAATATTTACAATATCATGACTATACAAAAGTATAAGTGAACTATCTCTGTATTAATGTACATATGTGTACATCTCTTCATCTTCTGGATGTCTTCTTCCTTCATGCTTCACAACTTGAATTTTTCTTCAGTCCTTGACTTTCCAAACTTTCATTAAAACTTCAATTGTTGATTGCACTGCACCAACAAAAGGGTGTGGCTTGGAGTACCGTTTTATAGGCAACTCTGTATGCCCAAACAGCATGGTGTAGCTGTTTGTCCCAATCGGAGCGTTTATTGTTAACCAATTTTGTCAATACATTGCATAGAATATTATTTGTGCTCTCAGCCTATCCATTAGCTTGTGGATGATAGGGGGCAGACTTATTATGTATCACCAAGAACTCTTGAAGAAGGTTTTCTATGACTTCATTCAAGAAGTGCGTGCCTCTATCACTTACTAGCTCTATTGGCAGCCCGTATCTGGTGAACACATTCTTGAATAAGAACTTAGCTGTTGTCTGGGCATCGTTCTTCATTGTAGCTTTTACTTCTAACCATTTGGTTAGATAGTCAGTGGCCATAATAATGTATTCAACATGGGAACCCTTAGCTGGGGGATTAATAGGATCGACAAAGTCTATTCCCCACTTAGAGAATGCACGCCCACCTATCATAGGTTTCAATGGCATCTCATCTTTACATATAAGGTACTAAGTTCACTGACAAACATCACACCTCTTCACATAGGTATGTGCATCCATGTGAAGCATGGGCCACCAAAAACCTACAAATAGTATTGCCTTGATCTCCCTATTTGGTCCAAAGTGTTCTCCTGCTACACCTTGATGAGCAGTTTCCAAGATCTTAAGATATTCACTCTCGTACACACATAATCTAAGCTCTTCTGTATAGATTATCTCCAATGAGAGTATAGTCTAAAGCTTCTTGTTCTAAGCTCCTTTGTCTAGCCAATGTCATATCTTGGGGAAAGGTTCTCGTCCTCAAAAAGGCTACCAATGGCTGACTCCAATCTAGCACTAAAGACACCCGATAAAGAGTGGCATGTTCCACTGGTGGTTTAGTACGATAGATTGGGCAATCCTTGCACGTCCTATGGACATCTACTTCCATAGTTGGCCAATGCACTCCGAGTCTCCTCAATGTTTGTAAGGTTCTTTGTCTCGAGTAGTGATGCTCTAATGCACCCACATGTGCTAATTGCAACCACTTTGCGTGCTCATCCTCTTCCACACAACAAGCTAATATTCCTTGATCTATATGTTTGTACATACTCCCTGCCATGATATGGTACTTCTGGGCTTTTACTACCTCCCTATCTTGGGTGTTTACTAATGGATGTTTAGGCCCATATGTCAGTACTGGCACTAAGTTCTTGGCCCACTGTGGTACAACCTCTAAATTAAACAAGTAAGCATCACGAAGGTCATCTGATACTCCTTGTGGGGCCTTTCTGGATGTGAGCCTCGAGAGATGATCTGCTCTCAAGTGAGCCTTGCCCTTCCTCACCACTACCTCAAAGTCATATTCCATTAGTAAGAGGAACCATCTTACTAATCTACCTGTATTGCATTGCTTGTTTACCAAGTAAAGCAGAGCTTGGTGATCAGTAAAAAATTTAAACTTATTTGCAAGCAAATAGTGTCTAAATTTTTTAACCGCATATACCATGCATAATCCTTCTCTCTCAGTAGTGGTATAATTTCGTTCAGCTGCATTTAACTGTCTACTAGCATAGGCAATTGGAAGATCCATATTACCTTTGCCGGTAGGTTGTGCAAGTACACACCCAATAGCATAATTGAAGGCATCCACATAGACATGGAGTGGCCTGTTCCAATCTAGTGTAGTCAAGATTGGTGCTGAACATAATCGTCATTTTAGCTCATTGAAAGATTTCTCACATTCATCAGTCCACTCAAAATTGGTCAAAAGTCCGTATAGAGGCTTTGCAATGATGGCATACATGTGTATAAAACGTCGGTAATAGCCACAATGCCCCATGAAAGCTTGCACTTCCTTGACATTCTTTGGCCTAGGTAGTTCTGCGATTGCTTTCACTTTCTCTTCGTCAGTGGATATGTTGTTCTTTGACACTATGTGTCCTAGAATCTTGCCTTGCCTGACCATGAAAACACACTTTTCTGGGTTCAGGCAGACTTGATATTCTCTACATTTGTCAAAGATTTGCCTGAGTTCAGGTATATGTGTCTGTCTAATGTTGGAATGAGCACAGAGATCATCAACATAGACTTCCAAATTCTTCCTCAGGAACTCTTTAAACACATGGCACATCAGTCTCTGAAAGGTTGGGGGCACATTGGTGAGACCAAATGGCATTACTCGAAAAGCAAATATGCCCCACTCTATGGCAAAAGCCGTCTTATGCTGATCTTCTGGTGCAATGGATACTTGATTGTAACCAGAGAACCCATCTAAGAAGCTATACACTTCCTTGCCTGCTACCCTTTCTAATAGATGCTCAGTGATAGGAAGCGGATAACTATCTTTGATAGTGGTTGCGTTAACCTTCTTCAAGTTAATGCACACACATAATTTGCCATTCTTTTTAGGCACCACTACAATGGGGGATACCCATTCAGTGTGCTCAATTTCATAGATAAATCCAACTTCAACCAAACGATCTATCTCTTCTTTGATCTTGGTAGCATAGTTGTCATTGTATGTGTACGGCTTCTGTTTAGAGGGTCTGGCATCTGAGGTCATGGGGATTGTGTGTGAGCATATGTCAGGGTCTACCCCTTTCAAGTCCTTGTAAATCCAACTGAATACATCTCTGTATTCTCTTAACAAGGCTATCAACTCTTGCTCTTCTTCTTCTCTTAGGTCATGTCCAATGTATGTGCATCTTTCTTCTCCTTCTTCTATGGATACCATAAGTTTCTTCGTGGTTTCTTTGTTATCATAGGCCTCTCCTGCTTGTGCATCGCGTTTAGGCATTCTTATCATGACTCTCTGTCTTTTATTTCATACTTCTTAAAGTTTTCTGGGACCTCAAACAAGGATTCTTCATGCACTGACTAACATCCTTAGCTCTATGGATGGGATTCCATTGAATAGGTGGTACGTTTCTATGAGAGTAATCCTTGAGATTGACTTTGGTTGTAACACCTAAGTGTTGCAAATACAAAGAATTGGTTCCCCAATCTTGTACCACTTGCAACTACCGCATAAATGGCCTTCCCAAAATCATCTCGTAGGCTTGATTTTTGCTAAAGTCACATATAGCAAAAGTATGTTCAAACTCTACACCACAGGTGGTGAGGGTTATCCCTTCTAGTAGTCCTAAGGGTTTCTCAATGTGACCATCGACCATCTGTAATTTCATTCTCGTTGGCCTGAGTGCTAGCTTGCCCCAACACTTCCATAGGGAAGTGGTAGCAATTGCAACTCCTGCACCTGAGTCCAAAATTGCCTTGGTTGTGTACCCCTGATGGGTAATGGGAAGATAGGTGTTTCCTTCTTCTCCTTTGCTCATGTCTCCTATCTTGTCCAAGGGTATTTCTGGCATCGTTTTATGAGATCCTACCTGGGAACGAGGTTTCGCTACGTCCGATACTTGTTTGGCTACATGTTTCCACAATTCTGGCCTAACCCTGAGTAGCTCTTCTAAAGTGAGATTGCACTGCACTTTAGTGTTCTTTACTATCTCCGTATTCCTAGGTATAATTGAGTCTTCGTTTCTTATCATGACCGTGGGTGCTCTCATGCAAGTAGACTTAGCTTCCCATGGACCTGTGAAATGGGGTAGTTCCTATAAGGAATTAGACTCGAAGTCTAACCTCTCATGAGATTGGGCACTCTCCTGATCTCCATAAATGGAAGGAATTTCTTGTGGGAAGTGATCCTGCACGTCACCCACAAGTTCAATTGGAGGGTGATCTTCACTTTCTTTAGCCCATTTCTCTTCTTGAATCTCTCCCAAGAATTCTGGTGAATACCGATTCATAGAAGAAGAGGTGTCTGGTTTGGTGGAGTTAGGCACATAAGCTTCTTGAGGAGGAAAGCTTATTCTATCACTCACCCTCTCCTGAGCCTGGGAGGTGACTCCTTTTCCAGACTTTGCGATTAACCTCTCCAATCTATCTAATAGACCATCAAAATGCAATGGTGTTCTAGTGGAGCTAGATCAGTTAAAGAGGCGACTCGCCTCAAAAATGGCTTGAGCCAATTCTACCATCTTAGCACAAAGTTTTATTCTCTCTATCTCTAGATTGGCTCTAGGGTAACATTTGTCATGATCTGTCACATTTGGCCCTTCTTGGATTCTGGCCTGATACGCTTTAAGCATCATGTCTAGATCCTCAGGAGTGGGATCGGCTAGGACTGATCCTACTCTGGGTGGTGGTTGGGTTATGTGTGGTGGATTAGAAGGTTGGGGAATGGAAGGTGATGGATTGGAGGGAGATGGAAATGGTGGTGAAATAGTAGTGTGAGAGTGAGTTTGAGATGTGAGTTCAATTATCTTTGCTTTTGTTTCTCTCAAACTTTCCTCAAGTTCACTCATTTTCTTCGACCATTGTCTTTTCATTCTCTCCCGGCTATCTCTCCAAGCTCTCTTCATTTTCTTGGTTATGCTCTCGGTTTCACTAACCTCAGAACTTTTTTCCTAGCCTAAACCTTGGTTTTGCTGCAAAGCTTGAGATCTAGTGACCACATGCACTGGGGTTGTGGAAGTTACACTTCCTGTAAAGTCTACTATTAACCCAATAACATTGATAGGAGCGATTTTTGGCATGTTGATGGGGTTCTTGGGACACTCTCGTAAGAAATGCTCCTTTCCACATTCTCGGCAAAAGCCTTGAATTGTCACAGATTGGGTTTGTGTAGGTGCCGATAGAGGGCAATCACAAATGAGGTGATCTCTCTGACATTGAAAGCATGGCCCTCTAGGAAATGGAGGTCTTATCGGCCTAGGTTGAGGTCTACAGTTGGGGTTTGCCTACATGACATTCACATAATCTGGCTCCCAACTAGATTCATTGGGTTCTTCATAATAGTATGACTCATTATGCTTGGGTGACTGCATGTAATAAGCCTGCGGGCTATCAATATGTGTAGAGTCAAAACTATGATCACTTGGGTCACTTTCTGATAGCAATGGTGTTACTGGGATTATGGCTCTATTCAGATTTTCTTCTGCAGATGCATATTTCACTGGAATCACATTGGTTGGAGCAGGGGGTTGCTGTGCTAGAACTGGTTGAGGTCTCAGCTGCCCTTGATAGGGTGGTTGGTAGGATTGTTGGGGCCTACCATATTGCTGTGGTGGGTACTGGGTCTGGAATCTACCCTGTTGTGGATATGGCTGAGGGTAATTTTCTCTGACAGTTTGTTTGTTATAAGGACAGTCTTGTGTGGTGTGGTTGGTGTACCTTCGCTCGATGGTGCAGTATTGGCTTCTAGGATTCACTTGGGGTTGGGTCATAATGGGACATACACTCGCCATATGGTCTCCTCCACAAGTATAGCACCATTTAACTGGGGCAAATCTTTGAATTTGTTTGCTAGAGACACCTAGTTTTTTAGCTACCTTCTCTGCCAGTTCCTTGATAGATGTGGAATGATCGGAAGTGAGGTTACTAGAGCTATCTGAATCCTTGTAGATTTTTGAAAGCTCAAGCTCCTCTCCCAGATTATCCTCAATGTCTATGCACATGCGCACACATTCTTCTATGGTTTTGGGGTCCTTCAGATACACATATGATCTTAGCTTGGTACTCAACGATCCATCTAAGAACAAAGCCACCTGTTTGGCTGGTGTGGGTAACTCAAGCACATGACACCTCTCTAGGTATTGCCTAAACCATCTTCCTGCCAGTCTAACCATCTCTTGAGGTGTTTGCTTGAAGCTATGAATCAGTGAGGAAGTATTATGCCATATACCACTCTTAGAAAACTCAGTGACGAAAGCTTTTAGAAGTTGGTCTATGCTCCTAAACTGTCTCTCATGTAGTGGTTGAAACCATGTAAGGTTTGTGTTTCTAAGGGTTAGACCAAAAGCATTGTACTGCATGAATAGGTCTTCAACTTGTTCAGCTCTCAAGACTTGCCTAAATTCTGCCACATGGTCGTATGGGTCTCTAGTGCCATTGAAATAATTCTTCATGGACTTAACCAGTTGGGTTAGCCTCAAGGTCCTAGTGTGTTCTCTAGGCCTTGGCAAAGGAAATCATCAACATTTCTTTGGTTTCTTGGGGCTCTGGGTCTCTTAGTTTCTTCTCTATCCGTTTCTATTCTCATCCTTTGTCTTCCCAGGGGGTTGGAAAAACTTACTTCTGGCCTGTCTCTACTTCTGTCCCTATGACCTCCATGAGCTTGGGAGGTCCTAGCTCCTTGATGACTGTAGGAGACATTAGATCTTGGTTGGGGAAAAATAAATTCACCCTTCCAATTGTAGGCATGTCTACCTTGCTCTATGACCACAAAGATCCTCTCTGAAGTAGTGTCTAGGTAGGTCACTTTGCCTAGGGAGTCAGGATCTTTAAATTTTTATACGGTAAGCATTCCTACTTCATTAGGCTGGTCAGGCTTATACCTCTAGAAGGCTTCATCAGTCCCTCGATTTAAGAGTAGATCTATGCACTTATTGTCCTGAGGAACCCATTTTGGATTAATTATTCTGGTCAGGACTTATTTGCCTCGGAGAGTTCTCGGTTCTCTTCCTAAGTTCCCTTGCTCTATGTCACCTATGTCTGTCTTCAGGACCACATTACCAAATTCATCTGTTCTATCAGGTTGGTTGGTGACTACGTATATTGTCCCTTCCTTATCTAGGTATGCATCATTCTCAAATTTGATGAGTGGATGCTCTAGTCCAAGGGTTGGTCTTGGCTTTTAATCTGGACAACAGATCTTCTCAAGCCGTCCTTGTAGATACGTGCACCTAATCGGTTGGTCCTAAGGTATTCAAGTTGAGTTTTGTATGGGCCTTCGGGTTTCTCCAAATAAGCCACACTTGAACTACCTACTGGTCTCTCCATGTTATAGGATATCTCAGAATCACTTGCTTCTAAACTTAGTGTATGGATAATCACACAATTGCTGGGCCCAAGACCTAGCAATATGATTGACACTAGCTTCAGAAGATCTGAGGCTTTGACTGTCTTGGCCTAAGTGTCTCCCTGACCTAAGGTTCATATGCCTAGTTTCTCTACCCCCTAGTCCCAAGTACAATCTCGTTGCAGGTTAGTTTGTATCAATCACTTTGTTCATTTTAGTCGATTAGTGTGTTAAGCCCTTGTTTGAAATCACGTCGTCAGAAATACTTAAGTAAGTTTCGCACTTGATAATTGATCGATTCAAGTTTACTTTTGCTCCTTAGAGTTTTCGCACTTCAGACTCTCTTATTGCTTGTACTTAGTTGATTAGTTCTCTTGGACTTGATTCATGCCTAGCGTCGCTCTAATTAATCACCACACCTAAGTCGCACTTAGCCTAAGCTAGGAACTGACAAAGGAGGGTTGAGAGAACCTCCAACCTCCAATCACTTGTTGCTCAGATCACTACACAAGCCCAGGAAGCCTTCTCCCTAGCTTGGTATCCACCCTTGCTAGCTTGCTTTGGATGCCTTGATTGCTCACACTATTCCTGCAAAGGTTCACAAGTTAATATTGCCCTTGATCACAATGAATTGATAGACACACAATAAGAAGTATAGCCCCCTTTTGGAACAGCTCACTGTGCCCCCAAAATTCCTATGACCACTTGTTCCCACCTAATGTCCAACTTAAAAATACATGTTCTAAGGCTCCACATATGATTCTTCCAAAAATCAGTCAAGATCCACGTAGAATTCTCAATGAGTTTTCCAACGAGACCAAAATCTCATCAATTGCAGTTCGTATGGTGAAGTTAGGACCATTCAGACACTTGGGGGTCAAAACAGGTTCTCAGGGTTCAGGAATTTATCTAAGGTTTTCTAGTTGATGTGTCCACTTATAAGACTCTAAGGTAGTCCCAATTTGTCAAAAATCAAGCCCAAAATTACCACAATTACACCCCCAAAAAATTATGTGTAACATCGGTGTATCGCGATAGCTCAGGTCAGTGTGTCGCGATAGGTTGCTGTGTCGCGATAGGTCAGTGTGTCACGATAGGTCGGTGTGTCACGATAGGTCGGTGTGTCGCGATAGGCGGGTGTGTCGTGATAGGTCGGTGTGTCGCAATAGGTCAGTGTGTCACGATAGGTCGGTGTGTCACGATAGGTCGGTGTGTCGCGATAGGTCGATTTGTCACAATAGGTTGGTGTGTCGCGATAGGTCGGAATATGGCAAATTGTAGGGATCAAGCTAGTGATCCTGGAAGCTCTCAGCCTGTGTTGTGTTGTGGTGCACTCAGAATCATGATAGGGTCGACTTTTTGGTGTGTCATGATAGGTCAAGGTCAACATCTCGAGACTTACGTAGACAAATTCTGTACCTGTAGAGCTTGCTCGGGATGGTGATGGTGCTGAAACTTGTAAGAATCATGCAAGAAAGACACAAAAATAGCAAAGCACTCTCTCTCTCTCTCAAACTCTCACTATGCAAATGAGGCGAATGAAATGGGAGTGGGAATATGAAAGGAAGATGGAGATGGTGTGGGGCAGAGATTGAGATGGAGATGGAGATGAAGATGAAAAAAAATTAGTGAAAAATAAGAAATAACCTACTACTTACCTTTCCAATGCGTCCTCTCCATGTCTTACCATCACACGCTCGTCCTCAAAGCTCAATCCCCGGCAACAGAGCCAAAATTTGGTGTAGCTCAGTAGTGAGTAGCACCTCCTTTAATGTCAATCGGGGAAGACATGAGGATGGTATGAAGACCTCGAACAAGTGATGGCA
>CM035429.1:10305247-10402747 GCA_020310875.1 Ceratopteris richardii | reverse complement strand
AGAGCAATTCTATATGCTAATGCATAGGCTATTGAGAATATGCATAGAACAACCAAAACCTACAGCTTTTGCAACATCTCAATAACTACAAGGGTTATGAATTATTGGTATTAATGTCGTTTCACATGTAGATGCACAGGCTATCAACAATCTATAGTGTGTGGTCAAAACCTAGAACCTATACAATATCTTGTTAGGTTCAAGGATTATGGCCAAGGCAGAGACCAAGGCATAGTCCTTGGTTGTGAGGCTTATTCAAGCACTTGCTAAAACTCTTCAAATGAAGACTCTAACAAGGGACTTGAATAGTTGTGTGTGCAAACCACTCCCATCCTTTATATCCTCTTGCACCCAAAATGGCAATGCCTTGGAACTCTCTATTGTGGATATGTGGCCATCAGGCACCTCATTCCCATTGCCCCTTAGGTACCTTGGGATATCCCCCAAGCTAGGGACCTTGGCTATACTTAGCCCTTGACCCACACACACATATATAATGAGCTCTATGGACCAATGTTTAACAATCTCTCTCCCTTCCAAAGATCATTGTCCTCAATGGTCAATGAGGAATGTGGATTAAATCTTCTGATTCCCAAGTAGAATTTGTAAGTGGTAATCCTCTCCAAGCTACTAGATATCCCCAGAGGACATGGTTTCTCAACTGTCTCTGTCTCCTATGTAGTATCCTATTTGGAGATGATCTATGTTGTCACTTTCTTGCATAGAAAAAATACCCTCTATTAGTTTATCCTCCCTAAAAATATTTCTAGTTTTATTGATATGAAACTTTTGATCGGAATCTACAATTTGGGGGAAGCTCTAATTGGTATGCAACATCACTAAACTTCCTAAATATCTTCCAAGGTCCACAAAACCTTGGTGAAAGCTTAGTGCACTTCCTTGTGGATAGTGAAGTTGATTCTATCTCTTTCTTCAAAGACTCTAGAAGATCTCCTTCTGTCAGCATATTCTTTTGCCCTATTAGTTCCTTGTTGCATCTTGGCTTTGGCTATTTCTAAATTTGTTTAGAAATTGGGTAGGAACACCGAAGCACTAGGACATTTTCTTGCATTCCTATTGTACTAGGTGCAATAGGATTGATGCCATAATTCATCTCAAAAGGAGACATTCCTATCACTTTATGAGTTTTATTATTATAAGAAAATTCTATTAATGGCAAATAACTATCCCAATCTGTTTGCCTCTTAGACACATGCCCTTAACATGTCCTCTAGAACTTGATTGACCCTCTCAGTTTGACCATCTATCTAGAATAATGCATCATCTTTCTAGAGCTGTAAATCTCATTTGATACATTATCCAAGATAATGCATTAGCTACAGTATTCTCTTTACATTTTCTATACAAGTTTTCCATATGAAATTCCTACATGAGCTCAACCCAATGAGCCTACCTACATCAAAGCTCTTGTTGACTACAAAGTACTTGAGTGTATGGTGATCTGTGTGTACCTTAAAGTTTGCACCATGCAGATAGTGTGTTCAGACTCTAAGAGCATGTACCAATGCAAAGAAATCCTATTCATGCACTGTCCGATTGCAGTGTGCACTACTTAAAATTTTACTTTCAAAGCTATAGCCCTTCCATCTTGGCTCATAACCGACCTTATGGATATGCACTAGCATCTATCTCCATCTCAAATGGCTTCTATGGATCCACCACTTTGAGTACTAGAGCCTCTAAAAAGACTTGCTTCAAATTATAAAAAATACCTTGTTGCCTTTGCTTCCACACAAAAGTTACTTTTTCCTTGAAGAAAATTCATCATAGGTGGTGCTATCAAGGAGTACAATGATGTTTGATTTTGAGGTCTACGGAAGCATGCAAACAACACAAAGTAGAAGAAGAAGCTTGGAGCACAATACACAATACTAAATGTATTACCAAGTGAATGCTCAAAGATAAGTAATCCGTTAGGGTTATAGGTGTATATACAAACCACGGGAAAAAACATCCTAAAGAGGGAAAGACGTGCCTTGCATTAGAAATGTACAAGCTCAAATGTGTGTGAACCAAGGCTTAACTCAAGTGCCACATCAGTTCACTTTTTGGTAAAGTTTACCACTTTTCCATGACTTTTTCAACTCAAGATTCCATCTACCTTGATTGAGAAAAGAGGGGAATTTTGAAGGCATGATTTGAATTCAAATTCTACACCAACTTTTAGAGCATTATATAAGCAATATCTTGGAAGAAGGTCCTGGCCTTCTCAAGCTTCATTTGTGCACCTTTAGGCTCTCTATGGGATTTTATACTCCAGGTCTAAGCTAGCCCCCTGCTTGCTGAAGTTTTCACTTTGGCTGAGATTTTGTATCGCCCATATCTCTTTGCGTAGTTGTCCATTTCATGTGCAAGATAGCTTGTCTTAAAGATCTTGTTGTAAGCTTTCTTTTTATTGCAATCTTACTATCAAGTGTTACTTATCCTTGTGTATATTGAGCTTGAAAGCTCTCTGGTCTATCTCTATATATTCCCCAACATATGTGTGTGAAGAGGTACACATAAGTGATAGCTATCTGTTTGGGCAGATTTTGGTCTATCTTGTACAAGGAAGTTGACATAGGTCGCATTATCCAAATTGAGTGATCCATGGCTTGTTGGAAAGCTTAGAGAGTCTATTTCTACTGTGAAAAATTTCATAAGTTCAATCTTCATGTCTAGAGCGCAATTCAATTTTCAGTGGACTATGGTAGTGAACTGTTTGGTCCTAGGAAGGGCCTATCATTCTTCTGCTGCAACTAGGAGTGGATATACTCCATCAGCGGTATCAAAGCTCATCATTGAGCATTGAAGACATCAAGGTGAGGCCTTGAAGTTGCTTGAGAGCCAAGGATTGAAGCAAAGACCAGCAAGATTCGAAGAAGGATTTGAAGCAAGGGGGAGCTTCTATCATCATCGAAAGTTCACGACAAGTGAAGACTCTTGTGGAAAGGTAACATATCATTTTTTCTCACACCTACCAAAATTCAAGGAGGGATTAGGATCCACATATAGTCTCATAGACAATGGGAGACTATAATACTCAGATTGAGAAGCTTGAAAAGATCAGTTATCAACCTTGGAAGTTTAGAATGTCTAACTTACTCATGGGAAAGGGTCTTTGGGCGTTGGTTAGTGGTACTAAGGTGAAGGCATACATAGATCCACATACACCTACTGAGGATCAAAGGAGAGCCATTAGAGAATGGGAAGAAAGAGATAAGAGAGTGATCTTCATTCTTTGTCAACACATAAGCAACTCCATGATAGGTCATATCCAAGACCTAGATACATATAAGAAGGTTTGGGAGTGTTTAGAAAGGTGGTACTCTACCTCTACAAAGGCTAGAAAAATTCAGCTCAAGAATGAGCTCAACAACCTTAGGAAGTCATCAAATCGGAGCATTAATGACTTCATACTCAAAGTAAAAGAGATCTCAGATGCACGTGGTTCAATAAGATGTGTTGTAGATGATGATGAACTAGTTGCCCACATACTTAATGGGCTTAGAGATCAAGTTATGGAGGTCGATGCTACTCCAACTCAAATGGATGATTGAATTGTGGGAAGCACGGAAACTATGCCAAAGATTTTTGGCAAAAGCAAGGTGAGAAGAATTACAAAGGGCAAGGTAATTATGCTAACTCCTCAACAAATTCAGAAAATGAGCATTTGTTAGCTATGAAGCATAAAAGTGAAGGTCAACCACATGATGAGGTGTGGTATATAGATAGTGGTTGTAGTAACCACATCTCAAGTAAAGAGGAGTACAACAATCTTCAAGCACCCAAGGAAAGAGGCTTTGTGGAGACAGGAGACAACACAGAGCATGAGATAGAACAAATAGGAGATGTGAAGGTTGAAGGTAACCGCAAAGCAAGAGGACTATCTGAGGTATTGCATGTTCCTACTATTACAAAGAGCTTAATCTTTGTTGGATAGATGGTTGAAAAGGGATACCAAGTCAAGTTCAACCACAAAGGATGCTTTATTCAAGAACCAAGGAATGGCTATGAGCTGATAACCAAAGGAAAGAAGGAAGGAAGGATGTTCACTCTTGAAGTTGGCAAAGGACAAAGCAACAATGCAATGTTCAACACCTATGGTGACAAGAAGATTGGAGATTTGGATTTGTGGCATTAAAGGTGTGGTCACATCAACATTCAAAGGTTGAAAGACATGGATAAGAGGCAATTGGTAAGAGGCTTACAACATTTTTCATTATGAATGTTGCATGAGATGTGTGAAGCTTGTCAACTACGCAAGTCTACTAGGCAGCTCTTCAAGAAGAGTGGATATGTAGCACATGGTGTGTTAGACCTTGTGCACACAGATGTGTGGGGGCCAACCAAAGAGCCCTCTCTTGCAGGTAATAGGTACTTTGTAACCTTCATAGATGACTACTCAAGAAAAGTATGGTTGTATTGGATAAAGCAAAAATCAGATGTGTTTGATGTATTCAAAAGATTCAAGGCACAAGTTGAAAAGGAGACACATTGCTTACATCAAAACCCTAAGGTCCGATGGAGGGGGAGAATACTTCTCCCATGCTTTTTGTGATTTCTTGCAGGACCAAGGTATAAAGAGGCAAATCACTTGCAGGTATACTCCCCAACAAAATGGGGTGGTAGAGAGGAAGAATATGTATATTGGTGAAATTGCTAGGAGTATATTAAATGAAATGAATGTGCCTTTAACATATTGGGCAGATGCTGTATCTACTGCTGTGTACTTGATGAATAGGTGTCCCACATCAGGGGTACATGACATGACACCTGAGGAGGCATGGAGTGGAAGGAAACCTGACCTTTCACACATTACAATCTTTGGTTGTGTATGCTACACACATGTGCCACAAGAGTTGAGAGGTAAGATGGATGCAAGGGTTGAAAGATGTATGTTTATTGGTTATGCTATGGAGCAAAGAGGTTACAGGTGCTACAATCCTAATACAAAGGAGTTAAAGGTATCTAGAGATGTAGTGTTTGATGAACTCAAACCATGGTATGATTCCAAAGTTCCATTGTAGGATGAAGATATTGAGGAAGTAGAGAAAAGATATGAAGCTAGGTTTCAAGATAGCTTGGAAATCAGTGGTCCAAGCATACAAAGGAGTTCAAGCATGGATTCAGCCCACCAATCAGTGAATAAAGGAAAGGAAAGATTGGTAGAGCTTGATGAAGATGGACATGAAGTTGAGGACTTTGAAGAACCTATGTTAGAAGGGGGAGCTACATCAAAAGTAGAAATCAAGGCACCAAGGCACCAAGGCAAAGAAGGTTCATTCCATGAAAAGGAGAAGAAAGGAGGTCAACAAGGGTAAAACATCCAATCTCAAGGCTTTTTTATGATAGTTATATTGCTACGCATTATGCTTTCATGATTTAGATTATCAAAGATCATGAAGCTTGTACCTATGAAGAGGCCAAAGACAGAAAGGAGTGGCAAGAAGCTATGAAAGAAGAGTACAAAGCCCTTGAATACAACAACACATGGAGTCTTGTTCCAAGACAAGAAGGGATGAAGGTAATTGGCAACAAATGGGTTTATAAAGTGAAAAGAAGATGGTTCAATGGCTAGGTACAAACCAAGGCTTGTGGAAAAAAGATTTGCTCAATCCTATGGGATTGACTATGAAGAAACATTTAGCTTGGTTGCAAAGATGACCTCAATTAGGGCAATCATTGGGGTTGCCACATCTAGGAGGTGGCCAATATATCAATTGGATTTAAATCATGCTTTTCTTAATGGTGATTTGCATGAGACAATCTACATGACTCAACCATTAGGGTTTGAGAACCCTAAATTTTCAGATTTTGTTTGTAAAGTTAGAAAAGCATTGTATGGTTTAAAGCAAGCTCCTAGGGCATGGAATCAAATGCTTGTTGAGTATTTGTGCAGGTGTGGATACAAGCCAAGTGATGGAGATCCTTCCTTATACCTCAAGAAGGAAGGAGGACTAGTTGTCTATGTATGCATATATGTGGACGACTTGATTATAACAGGAAGTGATGATGCACGTATCACATGGATCAAGGCCAAGCTTGGAAATGAATTCAAAATTTCAGATCTTGGAGTTCTTAAATACTTTCTTGGGATTGAAGTTATTTATGTGGAAAATGGCATTAACCTTGCTCAAAGGAAATACTTCCTAGATGTACTTTATAAGTATGGTATGAGTGGATGTAAGCCACCCACACAACTAGTGGATCCAACATATAGAAGCATAATTGGAAAGTGAAGGACAACCTCTTGAAGATATTTCAATATATAGAAGCATAATTGGAAGCCTTAATTATGCTACCATCACAAGACCTGACTTGTCTTATGTTGTAGGAGTTCTTTCTCAATTTCTCAAATCACCAACTAATGTTCATATGAATGACCCCAAGAGAGTGCTTAGGTACATCAAACACACTATCAACCAAGGGTTGTACTACCCTTATGGAGATGGATTACAACCTCAAGGCTTTAGTGATGCTGATTGGGCTAGTTCAAAGGAGGATAGAAGGAGCACATCTGGCTATGTCTTCATGCTAGGTCAAAGAGTCATTTCATGGATGTCCAAGAAGCAACCTACAAATGCATTATCATCTACTAAGGCTGAGTACAGAGCTTTAGCACTTGCTACATGTGAGATCATGTGGCTCAAGAAGCTCTTCAAGGACTTGGATGTGGAGGTCAAATAATTCATTCTATTTGGAGATAACATGTCAAGCATTCATCTAGCAAGCAACCCTATGTTCCATGCAAGAGCAAGCACATAGAGATACATTATCACTTCATCAGAGAGAAGGTACTAGCAAAGGAAGTGGACATAAAGTACATCAACGCAAAGGAGCAACTTGTAGCTATCATGACCAAATTCATGGATGCAAGCAACTTGAAGAAGTTCAAGATCAACCTCAACATAAAGGAGATCAATGGAGACTAACACTTGAGCTTGAGGGGGAGTGTTAGAAATGTACAAGCTCAAATGTTTGTGAACCAAGGCTTAACTCAAGTGCCACATCAGTTCACTTTTTGGTAAAGTCTACAACCACTTTTCCACCTTTTTTTAGCTCAAGATTCCATCTACCTTGATTGAGAAAAGTGGGGAATTTTAGAGGCATGATTTGAATTCAAATTCTACGCCAACTTTTAGAGCATTATATAAGCAATAGCTTGGAAGAAGGTCTTGGCCTTCTCAAGCTTCATTTGTGCACCTTTAGGCTCTCTACGCGAGTTTATACTCCAGGCCTAAGCTAGCCCCTAGCTAAGCTAGTCCCCTCCTTGCTAAAGTTTTCACTTTGGCTAAGATTTTGTATCGCCTATATCTCTTTGTGTAGTTTTCCATTTCATGTGCAAGATAGCTCGTCTTAAATATCTTATTGTAAGCTTTCTTTTGATTGCAATCTTAGTATCAAGTGGTCCTTATCCTTGTGTATATTGAGCTTGGAATCTCTCTGGTCTATCTCTGCATATTCCCCAACATGGGTGTGTGAAGAGGTACACATAAGTGATAGCTATCTGTTTGGGTAGATTTTGGTCCATCTTGTACAAGGAGGTTGACATAGGTCACATTCTCCACATTGATTGATCTATGGATTGTTGGAAATCTTAAAGAGTCTATTTCTATTGTGCAAAATTTCATAAGTTCAGTCTTCAGGTCCAGAGAGCAATTCAATTTTCAATGGACTATGGTAGTGAACTTTTTGGTGCTAGGAAGGGCCTATCATTCTTTTGTTGCAACTAGGAGTGGATATACTCCATCAACTCGGTGGTTGTAAGTGTGTTCACACACATCACTACCAAAATATATCAATAAATCCCCCCTGAGAGTGATGTGGTGAACAAGGGGATGGCACTCACCTATAAGGAAGTCCCAATTTATGTGGAATCAATCCACAAAAGGAAGTAAGCTCAAAGCTTTGCGAAAAGCTTCAAACTCCTCCCTAGGCAATGCCTTTCTCAAAACGTCTACAATGTTCTCCTATTTAGGCACATATGCCAAACTGATCTCTCCAACAAAGAGCCTCTCCCTGACATAATGATAGTGCACCTCAATGCCCTAAGTGTGAGCATGGAATAGAGGGTTCCTCACAGCTACCAATGTGCTCTTAGTGTCAATGAATATGGTGGTCGCAAAAGACTAACCAACACATAAATCACCCAAAAGGCATCTGAGCTACACACACTCAATAGTCGTTGTGGAAGTTGCCCTATACTCAGCCTCACAACTAGAAGTGGCCATAGTAGGCTGCTTCTTGCTCAATGAAGGTATGCATGAGCTTCCAAGCATGAAGCAAAATCCATTGGTGGACACATAAGTGTCATAGCAACTAGCCTAGTCAAAGTCAAAAAAAGCATGTAACTCTAGCGGTAGTGATCCCCACTTGGGATAAAACAATCCAAGTTGTTGGGTACCAATCAAGTAGTGAAAGATACACTCAACCATCTGCCAATACTTGACACCTGGGCAATGCATAAACCTTGCTCATGTGTGAGACAACAAACTGAATATCAGACCAAGTTATGCATAAGTAATTTAAGCATCCAACAGCTTTCTGATAGAGAACATCATCAAATGCATCTCCAACATAATGAAGACTCTAGCCATAAACCTATTTCCATAGGAGTGGCAATAGGTTTGCGATCTTTAAGGCCAAAATATTAGACTAATGTGTCAATATATTTTGTTTGGCACATAGCTATTCCACCATAAACTTGCATAAACTAAATGCCCAAATAATGATGCAAATGCCCCAAAGATTAGGCTTGTTGCATAACCTTTTGCAACAAGCCTACCCTTATACATGTCAACTATTCCATCAGGTTTAGGTTTTTGATTGTATACCCACTTAGTGCCAATGGTCTTTTTTGAATTTTGTGTTTCATCAAAAGAAACAGGCTCATTCTCATCACAGAGACTAGAGGTAGACATACCATAGCAATTTGATGCAAACGAAGCACTATGAGAGCTTGAATGAGTAGAATATGATAAAGGTGCATCTAATTTTCTATCTCGCAAAGTCTTCACTAGCCATTTAGGCATAGGTTTTTCCTCCTCTATATCAACCTAGTCATCAACAAGTGCATCATGTAAATCTGTATCGAAAATTGAATGATCTACATCATCATGTGAAACCTATAAAGGCTAAGAAATTGCCTCATTTGGACCAGCACTTGATTGTCCACTTGTAAAAAGAGGCAGCAAAGTGTCACGCACACCCTTGGAGCTAGCTAATGTCTCCTTAGTACATGAAAGTAATAGCTGAGCTGCTTCCTCTAGGGCATCATTGACACCCCTCTGGTCACATTCTAAGAATCCCATGAAAATTGTTGAGCATACTCGAGGCAATTAGGAGTTGAAAATAGCTTCACTGTGTCGTGTCAAAAATTTGATTTGAGCTTGTTTTGACTTCCCAATGGACTATCACATTGACTATGTAGGAAACTTTTTCCTTTTGTGGTAAACATATATACAAATTTTCGTTTGCTAGTACAAGCACCTTAAAGTTTGCTACAATTTTAGTAGAGCTTGACAAGGTATTTTTGTTTAAATTTTTAAGATATAATAAATTTTCTACTTTAAGGTATTTAGTCACTGGCCATGGCTAAAAGCAATGATGTATTCCATATGTGGTGGTTGAGGATAAGTTGGATGGTACTAACCCATTGTGGGCATACATGATGTGTCATGTATTGATTGCAAAAGGCTTGTGGAATACTATGCAAGGAGTTGAAAAACATCCTATGAAACCTACTAATAGAGTGATTGAAGGTGATGTGGATAGTGTTGAACATGATGATATTTAATTTCTTCGTCGTGTTGTGGTTCCTATTGTGCCTAGTGTAGAGCAGCTTTTCTTGGGATACTCTCACCAAGACAGACATGAGGATTGTATTGCTTATCTCCAAAAATTAGTGGAGAGTGAGTAGATGAATGAAGGAGATTCAATGGACAATTTTTTGAAAAAGATCGAAGAAGATCTGAAGGAACAATTGATTTGTGGTGATGAAATCTTGTCAGATAGTTCACTTATGCAGAATTAATGTGCTTAATGGTCTTCTAGATTCATATCAGAGTTTTTCTTCTACCCTTTGGTTGATGATGAAAGAAAATACAAATGCATTAACATGTGAGGAGTTAGTCTTTGTTTGCTTGTAGGGAGATTAGTCAAGGTAGAACATGTCAATTATGTGTGTTGCAGATCAAACTTTCTTAGTTCATAAAAAGGCAAAGGTGAATGGAGCTCATCTACTAGTAAGAAAAAATATGTTAATGTTGTACAATCAAAGAAGGAAGACAACAATGACTAGAAAACAGAAAAGAAGAAACAATCTTGAAATTATTGTAAGGCAAATGATCATTTCATAAATATTTTTCCTAAACTTGTTACAAAGGGCAGAAAGAAGAATGAGGCTAGATTGGTTTTTGCAGAGGCCTTACACCTAAAACAAACTCTATTGCTCTTGTTTAGAATAAAAAATGCAAATTTACTACTATTTGTAGTTATAAATCATCTTTTCATGAGCAATGTATGTTTGCAATAGACTTTGATGTTTGGTACTTTGATAGTGGTGCAACCAAACGTATTACCTTGCTGTGCAATTTCATCACTTCTTTTCATCTTGCTCCTACCCTATCATGTGTGCTAACAACTACTCTTATCTTGTAACGGGAGTTGGAAAGATCATTCTAACTATTGTTGATGCTAGTTCTTTCACATTGTCAAATGCCTTGTCAAGAAGAAAATGTTATCACCTTTGGCATGCATGCTTTGCTCATCTCAATTTTGTTAGTTTCCTTCTCTTGTAGAAATTTGAAATGGTTTCCTCTCTACCCAAACTTGAGGCACCCTCTAAACATGTATCTAAAGGTTCTATTTTGGGAAAAATGCAATGTTCCTCCTTCCAAAAAGATGGTTCAGTCCAAGTTGCACATAAATTGTAGCTTGATCATAGTGATATCTCTGGTCTTATGCAAGCACCCTCATTTAGGAATTACCTATACTTCATGAATTTCATTAGTGACTTTTCCAAGCAGGCATGTGTTTATCCATTGAAATAAAAGTTATGTTCTTTAAACAGTTCCTAGTATGGCTAAAAATTTGTGAGCATGTAAAAAGGGCACCCTCCATTTTTTATCAAGGGCTAACTATATGTCTGCTAAGTTTAATGCATTTTTGGTTGATCATGGGATAAAACATCATTGTAGAGTGCCATATAAACCTCAAAAAAATTGAGTTGATGAAAGGAACAATAGGTCCCTCATGGAAATGGAGAGACATATGGTAAAAAGTTAGGCTTTACAACATAAATTGTTGCTTGAGGTTGTTATGTGTCCAACATATGTACTTAATTGGTGTCCCACCAAAATGTTGTAGTCTATCACCCCTTATGAGCCTTAGCATGGTCATAAGCCATTTTTTGCTCATCTGCATGTTTTTGTTTGTTTGGAAAATGCATTAGTGCTAGAACAACAATGTAGAAAATTGGATGATAAGGCTAGGAAATGTATTTTTGTTGGGTACAGTTCTAAAAGCAAAGGCTATCATTTGTATCATCCACAAGCTTAAAAAATTTTGGTTAGTCATGATGTTGTTTTTATGGAAGATGCAATTCACCCTAACTTTCATGTACCAAGGAGACATCAATTAAGTCAAAGGATGTGTATGACACTTTGCGATCTCTTTTTATAGATGGATAGTGAAGTGTTGGTAAAAATGAGGCAATTTCTCATGCTTCACATGTTCAAAGTGATGATGGAAATTATTCCATTTTTTATGTAAATCTACATGATGCACTTGTTGATGAGAGGAATGACATAGAAGAGGCAAAGACTATGCCTAAATGGTTGGAATAGACTTTGAGAGATAGCAAATTAGATGCACCTTTGCCATATCATACTTGTTAAGGTTCTTGTAGTGATTCCTTTGCATTAGATTGTTATGCAATGGATATCTCTAGTCTTTGTGATGAGAATGAGCCTATTTCTTTTGATGAAGAATAGAATTCAAAAAATTGGATGGTTTCTATGCAATCATAATATCATGCTTTTATGAAAAATGGTACTTAGTCTTTATGTATTTTGCCTCCAAGAAAAAAGGCCATAGGCACTAAATGGGTATACAAGCTAAAATGTAAGATTCATGGAACAGTTGATAGCTGTAAGGCTAGGCTTCTTGCCAAAGGTTATGCTCAAGACATAGACATTGATTTTCATGAGAACTTTGCTCCCACATGTTGAATGACCATGGTTTATAGCATTTGTGCACGTGTAGCTCACCATGGTTGGAATGTAGATGAGTTGGACATTAAAAATATAGTTTGGAATGGTGATTTACAAGAAGAAGTGTATGTACTTTAGCCTCGTGGTTTTGTGCAAAAAGGCCATGAAAAGAAAGTGTGCAAGGTTGAAAAAGACATTATATAGTTTGAAACAAGCACCACATGCTTGGTATGAGAAGATACATGCCTACTTGCTAGCACATGGCTTTGAGAACAATCCACTTGAGAGCACCTTATATAGTAAGCATGCAAATGATGTACTTCTGATCGTTGTTGTCTATGTTGATGCTATGTTGCTCATTGGTCCTAATGAGAAGCATACTACTGAATTTAAGGATGATTTGCATGCCTCTTTTGGGATGTCAAATTTGGGGCATTTGCATCATGATTTGGGCATTCAATGTATATGCAAGTTAATGGGGGAATATCATTGCATTAAAAAAAATACATTGACATATTATTTCAATGTTTTAGATTGCAAACCTATTGTCACTCCCATGTAAATAGGTTTACAATCGAGTCTTCATGGTGTTGGAGATGTATTTGATGTTGTTCTCTATCATCATGATGTTGTATGCTTGATTTATTTATGCATAAGTCGGTTTGATTTGCAGTTTTGTGTCTGTCGGTTGAGGAGGTTTATGCCTTTCCCAAGTGTCAAGCATTGGCAAGTGGCCTAGCTACTTGATTTGTTTTATCCTAAGGGGGGATCATCAACACGATGTGCATGGTTTTTTGACATGGACTAGGCTAGTTTCTATGACACTCCTGTGTCTACTAATGGTCTTTGCTTCATGCTTGGTAGCTCCCCGATATCTTGGTTCAGCAAGAAGAGCCCACTATGGCCACTTTTAGTTGTGATTTAGAGTATTGGGTAGCTTTCATAACGACTGTTGCATGTGTGTGGTTCAGAAACCTTTTAGCTAATTTGGGTGTTGGTTAGTCTTCTACCACCACCATCTTTACTGATAGTTAGAGTTCATTGGAAGCTACGAGGAGCTCCATGTTCCATCCTTGCACAAAGCACACTGACGTACACTATCATTATGTCAAGGTAAGATTCCTTTTCGAAGAAAATTCTTTGTAGGATAATTCTTTGTTGTGAAGCATGGTTCTCGCCATTTCCATCACACTTTGGATCTTTCTCTCAACTACTCCATTCTACCCAAAACTTGTAGGGTAGTTCTTTGTTGTGAAGCGGTTCTTGCCATTTCCATCACACTTCGGATCTTTCTCTCAGCTACTCCATTCTACCCAAAACTTGTAGGGTAATTCTTTGTTGTGAGGCATGGCTGTTGTAGAGAATGCTTCTACCCAAAAATTGTAGGGTAATTCTTTGTTGTGAAGCATGGTTCTTGCCATTTCCATCATACTTTGGATCTTTCTCTTAGCTACTCCATTTTTGGATGGAGTGTGAGGTTGAGTTACTTCTCGTTTTATCCCCTTTTGTTTTAAGAAGTTGTCAAAGTTGTGATTGATAAATTCACCACCTCCATCTGATCGAATAGTCTTGATTGTCTTTGATGCTTAATTCTCAACTTGGGTGATCCATTCTCAAAACTTAGAGAAAGTGTCTACCTTCGGCTTCAAAAAATATACCCAGATGTATCTATAGTGGTCATCTGCTAAAAGAAAGAAGTAGAGTGAACCACTAAGAGAAGGGGTATTCATAGGTCCACAAAGATCCATGTGGATGAGGGCTAAAGGGTTTGTGGCTCATGTGGATGCCTCCTTGGGAATGAGAACCCTATGTTGCTTGCCTTGGGTGCAAGCTTGGTAGACATCATTGACTTGCCCGATCTTGGGCAATCCTTTAACTATCTAAGATGAGGAAATCCTTGGTAAATGTGAGTGTGGCCATACCTTTGATGCCACACACTAGAAAGTGAATCCTCATATAGAAAGTAGAAGAGTTTGTGTAGCCCTTTTTCTTCTATGCCTTATGCGATGATGTCTTTGGTTTTAGGGTCAATCACCTTAATTGACGTGTTATCAAATAACACTTGTTTATCGTGGTTGGTGATTGCCTTGACTTATGGTAAATTCATGCACAAGTTAGGAACAAATAAGACATTGTAAAATGATTTGCACTCCCCTCTATCATTGGTGATTTGTACTTTGCTTTCCCTTCAATGGGAACACTCTTGTTGTAACTGCCTAGGTAAACTTCACATAGTTTATTTGTCTATCTTTTGAAAAGAATCTTGATCCTTACACGTGTGCGATGTCGATCCACTTTCAAATATCCATTCTTAAGATGAACTTGATGTTAATAGGGCATTGGCCTCTATGGAAATAAACAGGTCTTCACTAGAATAGTGAGACCTATACTAAGATGTTTTTGATGGGTTTTTGGAACTAGAAGGCTTCAATGTATGCTTCTTCTTGTAGCAAAATTTTCCAAGTGCCCTGTCTTTCCACAGAAATTACAACTAAATTTCTTCAATGAAGTATTGGAACCTTGCTTGGGTGTATTGCTAGTATTATGACTAGCATGTTTGCGCTTGTGGAAGGGTCCCTTAGCCTTCATGGTTGTCTCTTGTGAGGAAGCTGACTTTGCTCATGAGTCGTGGAGGAGCAAAAGTCGACAAACCTCTTCCCAAGTGAGTTCTTGACCTCTGTTGTATAGAGTGGTCACAAACATCTCGTAATACTAAAGCCTGTTGAGTAACCTAATCGACATGTTTTCAATCGATATCTTGCATCTGCAAAGTGCCAACTTTCTTTGATAATCTTCGAATTCAGCTATCACTTTTTTGATGGTGTCTTGTGGACGTATAGTGAGATTGTGAAACTCGGCCTCTAGATTATAAATCTTAGATGGTGTTTATCTTCATAGGTTTCAATATGTGATGTGGACTCCATGTAGTAGGATGGGACATTGTCACCATTTGAGGAGTCAAAACTATTTGTGTTTGGATAATTATCTATGATCAATGGAGAAGCTAGTACTAAAGCCCTATTTGGGTTTTCTTCTACTATCACATACTTGACTGATTTTACATTTGTAGGTGGTGGTGGTGGTTGTTGACCTAGCAGTAGCAGTGGATGTGGCCTAGGTTGCACTTGGCACTATTGTTGGTAGTTTTGTTGTGGCATATAGTAGGGTTGTTGTTGATACTGATTTTGACACCTATATGGTTGCTGATTCGGTTGTTGATAGGTTTATCTAACTGCATGTTATTGTAGGGACAATCTTGTGCCATATGGTTAGTGCACTTCCTCTCTATGGTGCAGTAGTAAGGGCCATGTGATCATCATCACATGTATAGTAGTACTTGATAGTAGCGACCTTATGATTTTTCCTATTTTGCAAGTTCACTCCTAGATTATATGAAACTAACTAAAGTAATTACTTGATCAAAAAGGAGGGTTTTGATGTGACACTCATCATGCATTCTAATCCTTTATAGAGTTTTGAAAATTCTAGCTCTTCTCCTACCTCTATGTATATGCACATTCTCAGACATTGTTCTAGGCTATTTGGCTCTTTTAGGTACACATATAATCATAGTTTCCCACTTAAGAGGCCATCTAGGAATAAGGACACTTGTTTGGCCTATGCATGTAGCTCTAGGAATGTACATCTCTCTATATAATGCTTGAATCTTCATCCTACTAACCTTACCATCTCTTGGGGGATCTGCTTAAAACTATGGATCAAGGATGAGGTATTGTGCCTGATTCCACTCTTGGGGAACTTAGTGATGAAGGCTTCCATCAATCATGAGATTTCTTGATAGTGGCCTTGCTGCAAAGGTTGAAACCATGCAAGGGTTGTACCCTTCAACGTTAGCCCAACCATTTACATTTGCCCTTCTAACTAGCTAAGAAAGCTTGATCTACAACACACATAATGGACTTGTTTTGTCTATACTGATCTTTTTGCTATAAAACAGAGACTAACTCTTCAAATGTTAAGGCATTTGGATTTCCTTTCATAATCAACTAAAGAGTAGAAGAAAAACTCTAATATGGATATGGTAAACCATTAAAAATGGTCTACACAACTAAACTATCTGGCAAGACTTCGCTTGCAAAAATCAACTGCTCTTTGAAATCTTTGATCTTTGTCAAAAAACTATCCATAGAATCTCCTTCATTCATGTACTCACTCTCGAGCTATTTTTGGAGGTAAGCAACACAATCCTCACTTCTTGCCTCCTATAAAGTGGTAAGTGTATCCCAAGCATTCTTTGTTGTTTTGTAAAAGCGAATGTGAGGGATAATGGCATGTTTGATAGAAAAAGCTATCAATGCATGTGCCTGAGCATCTCTACCATCCATGAAAGTTACTATGTAGTAGGTGCAATTGGAACCACAACACGAATAAGAACATGTAGATCATCATCTTCAACACTATCTGCATCACCTTCAATAACTATATATGCACATGTAGTAGGTCATTTTCCAACACTCTACAAAATATTATATATTCCTTTTGCCATCAACACATGATGCATCATATATGCCCAAAATGGGGAATTGGTATCATCCAACTTGTTCTCAATAACCAACATACAGAATACGTCATTATTTTCAGCCATGGCCACTTACTAAGATACTCTGATACAAAAAAATGATTGTATCTCAAAAAGCTGAACAAAACTACCCTAACAAGCTCAACTAAACCTGTAGCAAACTTTGAGACACTTGTACTAGTGAACCGAAAGCTATATATATATATATATATATATATATATATATATATATATATATATATATATATATATATATATATATATATATATATATATATATATATATATATATATATATATGTGTGTGGCTGGCAGAAAAGGATGAAATTTCCTACACAAGCTATGCGATAGTGTGTTCGAAGGCCAAAACATAGATACATATACTGTTCGTGATTCTTATCAAGGAAGGAATCAACAACGTGGCAAGAGGAAGAACAATGAAAAAGAATGTTCAATGAGACAAGAGTGGAAGTAAGTCAAGGATAAAAAGTTCTGGTACTATCATAAGAAAGGACATATAAAGAAATATTGTATGCATTAAAGAATGCTAAAGATAAAGAACAATATGTTGACGGGCATGCTAAACAATTACCTACACCATCTGTTTTGACTATGAAGGTAGAAGAAATTAATGCTATTTTTGATGATGCTTATGTTTTGAAACCTAATAGTACTGTGCCTAGTGAGGCTCTTACAATTCTTTCTCTTTCCCACACATGGTTGCTAGATTTTGCTGCTTCTTTCCATGTAACACCACATAGAGAATGGTTCACTAACTATGCAACAAAGTCCCTTGGTACCATGAAACTTGGTAACTCTTACCAGTGTGATGATGTTGGGATTTGAGATTTGGTTGTGCAGCTCACAAACGGTTCACAATTTAGTATGCATAATGAATGCACAATAAACCATGTGCCTCACTTATCATGTAGTTTGATGTTAGTTGGTTAACTTGATGAACTTGTTTACAAAGTGGTTTTCTATGCTCAGTCCTTTTCCATATCAAAGGGCAATATGGTTATTGCAAAAGGAAGCAAAGTTGGCTCACTTTATCCTTTATTTGTATCACAAAAAGAACACTTGTTGATTGTCATTAAAAAACCTATGTCTTGTATATGGCATGGCCATTTGAGCCACATATCTTGTAGTGGAATGGTAAATCTTTCTCGTTCAAGTTACTTACCTATGTTATCTTTCTTTGACTTTTTACTTTGTGAGCATTTTCAATATGGAAAGCAAAATAGGAATGTGCATAAAATGCACATTAAATCTTCAATTTAGACTTTAGACCTTGTTCATATAGATGTGTGTGGTCCTATGCCCACAAGTTCATTAGGTGTTTCTCTTTACTTTTTCATTTTCATAGATGATGCTACTAGAAAAGTTTGGGTCTATCCTATCAAGTCAAAGGATCATGTATTCCCTACTTTTAGGAAATGAATTGCTTCAATTGAGATTGAAAAATGAACTAAACTCAAGGCTTTACATTGAGATGATGGAGGTGAGTGTACTTCACATGAATTCAACCTTTTTTGCCAGTCTAAAGAAATTCTTAGAGATTTTCCAGCTTCTTATTTCCTAATAGAGAATGACAGAGTTAAGAGGATGAACAAACTATTCAAGATAGAGTAGTTTCTATGTTGCATCATGCAAACCTTTCACAAGGCTTTTGGGTAGAAGTGGTGTTGACTATAGTTCATGTGATTCACGTTTCACCTAGTATTGCCAAAGTTCTAAAAATGACACAAGAGGTATGGTCAAGGGAGTCACCATATTATGATAATCTTTGAGTTTTTGGGTGTGATGTGTATCTTCATATACCCAAGAATCTTAGAAAAAAGCTAGAATATAAGTCAAAGAAATGCATTTTTCTTGGATATGATCAAGATGATCAATTTAGATATTGCTTATGGGATCCTGAAACATGATTAGTAATCAAAAGTGGTGATGTCATTTTCAATGATTCTAAAATGCATAGACAACCCATTAGGGAGGTTGAAGTGAGAATATAGGTGTTTCAAGATACTAGTTATCCACTTAGCATGCACAAGAATGATACACATAGGGATGTTCAAGTGAATATCCAATCAAACTAATCTACAAATATTCTTCTTCAACAATCATTAGATGTTCTACACATGTCTCACATCTACTTGATAAATACATTCTAGGTTTGGATTTTGTTATGCTGATAGATGTTGTTGAGCCTTCTTGCTACAAGGAAGCTTTACAGACAAAGGATCATGTCAAGTGGGAGCATGCCATGAAGAGTGAATTAGATTCTATTCACAAGAATGGTACTTAGGATTTGATACCTTTTCCAAAGGACACAAAAGCTTTACCATGTTAATGGGTATATAAGATGAAATTTACATTGCATAGTACTTCTCCAAAGTATAAAGCACGATTGGTTGCAAAGGCTTTTAAGTAAGAATGTGGTGTTGATTTCAAGCATATCTTCTCTCCAATAGTCAAGATGACTACACTATTCATGTTTCTTGGATTTGTTGCAATGCAGGGCTTAGAGCTAGTCCAAATGGATGTGAAAATTGCTTTCTTGTATGGGCATCTTATGGATGAGATCTATATGGAACCATGAGAGGGTTATGTAATTCTGGATAAAGAGAGTCTAGTTTGTAAGTTCAAGAAGAGATTATATGGACTTAAACAACCCCTTAGGCAATGGTACCAAAAGTTTGATGCTTTAATGAAGTCTCAAGGTTATTCTTGAAGCAACGAGAATCATTGTCTCTACACTAAGAGATGCTTAGATGGCAGCTTCATATGTTTGATACTTTATATCAATGATATGTTGATTTTTGGGAAGTCCTATGATGGCATGTCATTGCTCAAGGAGAAGTTGAGTGAGCAATTGATACCAACGTTTTGGGGGATGCTAAACATATTCTTGGCATGCACACTACTCATGATAATTAGAGTAAAGATGCATATAATTTCTCAAAATGAGTATATATTCGAAGTACTTCACAGGTTCAATATGAAGGGTGAAAAGGCATTGAGTACACCTTTATCTACATATGTGAAGGTGATTAAGGATGATTGCCACAAATCATATGAGGAAAAAAAAATCATGACCAAAATTTCTTATCAATGTATTGTTGGTAGCCTCATGTATGCTATGGTAGCTACAAGATAGGACATTGCACTTATAGTGGGATTTGTGAGAAGATATATGTCTAATCCTAGAAAGAAGCATTGTGAAGCAATCAAGATGATTTTGAGATATCTGAGTGGAACTAAAGACAAGTGTCTATGCTTGGGTATATGAGTGGCATTCATTATTGGTTACAAAGATTTTGGTTATGGTGGTTGTGTACACAATCAAAAGTCTTCATCAAGGTACATTTTTAAATTTGCTAGAAGTGCTATCTCTTGGAGATCTCTTGTTCAAGAATGTACAATTGTTTCCACTTTAGAAGCAGACTATGTCGTAGCTAATGAGCCATGTAAGGAAGCATTGTGGCTTTCTCATCTTGCTTTTGATATGGGTCTACCTAAGCATGTACCTTGTTTGCTTAGTGATAGTCAAAGTGACATTGCTTTGGTTAAGAATGTCGCCTATTATGCAAAGACGAAGCACATTGAAGTGAGGTATATTTCATTAGAGACCCCTTAACCATTGATCACATTATTCTTGAGAAGGTTCATACTCAAGATAATGCTACAAATTCTTTGACTAAAGTTCTACCACATGATAGCTTTCGACATTGTTGTCACTTGACGAGGGTAACTTGATTCATGATCTTGCACAGTAAGTTGTATTCTCTATAGCATGCCCATCAAATGGGAGGTATAGTTTGTATACTAACACTCAAGTATCCTTACACATTCTTTATTTTTTCTCTCATAGTTCACTTTGGCCATATTGGCCTTTAGTGGGAGTTTTTACAGTTAGTGTCCATGTTAAAGGCCAAATGGCTGCTAAATACTTTTGTATATGTTTGTTAATAAAACATATAGTGACATGGTTAGCCACAGATTTTAAGTTTGATCGCATTTGTAATACCTAGGAAATTTGTAATCTCTCTATATTGTGTAGTGTCTACTATAATAAAGTGATAGGTAGGAGAATGGTTGGACCACACCCTTCATAGATAAGAGATGGTTGAACTACACCCTAAGAGAGAGGATTAGGAATTAATCCTCAACCATGGCTTTTGGGGCAAGCGGTTAGCCCATTACATTCCTAACCAAAAGGTTGTGAGTTCAATTCCTTACATTGGTATTAGAGCCTAGGAAGTAGGCTTGGGAAAGGTGGATTGACGTAATGGCCTCTAAAAAAGGTGCTTGGGCATCCTCTATATTAAAGGGTACAAAGTAGCACACGGCGCTTTCATAAGTTAGCCTAACAAAGATTGAGGTGTATCTCTCAATCTGTAGGTTAGATTGAGGCATGTAAGATACCGTTGGAAAGCTCTCAGAATAAAATTTGCAAATCGTATGAGACTTAGAAAGTGTAAAGCCCTTGGAAAACCATGGGTGGCACTTGGTTGAGGTTGAGAACAAGGGCCCAAGACACCAAGGTTGCAAACAAGAAGGTTCAAGACACCAAGGTTGAGACCAAGGGTTCAAGAGACCAAGGTTGTGAACAAGGTTCAAGAAACTATGCAAGGTTGAGGACATCCATTCAAGGGTACCTAGGGATTTCAATTGGCTTATCACCAAGGCTAGAGGGATACAAGAGCAAATCATTGAGGAAAATGATTGATCAAGCGGGAAGAATGTAATAAAGTGATAGGTAGGAGATGGTTGAACCACACCCTTCATAGATAGGATATGGTTGAACTACACTCTAAGAGAGAGGATTAAGAAGTAATCCTCAACCATGGCTTTTCAGGCAAGTGGTTAGCCCATCACATTCCTAACCAAGAGGTTGTGAGTTCAATTCCTTAAATCTACATATTCTCCAAGTCTTTGCAGAGTTTTGTGCACGTCGCTCAGAGCTCAAATCTTTACTATGAGGACATTGCCATGAAGCTCTCTTTAAGGGGAATCCACCATGGTGCATCACCATGGCACCCCTTTTGGAATCATTTTGGAGTTTTCCACCTTTAGGAGGAGCATGTACATTTTTTATAAAGATCTAAGAACTCAGATCCTCAAGGCTTCTAGATGTCTCAATCTATGAAGGCTCTATAAAATGTGAATCTTGGCTTATACCATCAGAATTTGAAGGAAGGTATAAGTACCAAGACCAACCTATGTTTGTAAATGGCTTACCTAGGGTATGTACTCTAACCATGAGACCATCATTGAAAAGATCGAAAGGCACTCATATGAGGATTGGAAATTGTAGATTTACTTAGCTCAAAGAGATACCACAAATGCTACTCATTAAGAAGAAACTAGATTCGAGGGTCATAAGCATGATCCTCTCAAAACCTAGGTTGTCATTAGAAGACCCACTTTGGGAATGAGGCTTTGACCTTATGAGTTTTACCATTGTTTGAGGAATTCTTGTTAGGACAAGAAGCTTACATCATGCTTGAAAATATTTTTCAACACCTTAAGTTGCCATTTAGATGAGCTTTAGAGAAAAAGCTTTCATAGAGGTTCATTAATCTTCATAAAAGTGTATGATCACCTATGGCATCTTATGGAGATTTATTATCCAACCACTTCTTAGTTTTTTACTCATGTCAAATGAATATAAAGGAATCCACGAGATTTTGAAGTTGTTAATTGTTTGTGATAAATTAGTCACCTAAATCAAGTGATAAAACTTGATTTCCACTTTTCCTAGATTGCAGGGAATCGATTCGCTTCATTCCAACAAACTATCCTTCTGTGGTTTGAATTCAAAAACCACTTGAAAGAGGGGTGAAAGGCTTCGATACTCTATATAAAGACTCCCAATCACTTGTAACTTACATTGAAACAATATACATACACTTTTGGTCATCATTGTGTTGCTTCTTCATTTCTCTCCACCATCATCGTCAACAATAGTTATCTTGTAGAAGCTGATTCTCTATCTATAGAGCTCCAAATTGTATAATTTAGAATTTATTGGAAAGATGGCACTCTCTAGTTTGTGTATACGTAGTTTACTGGCATTTTATTCAATAAATTCTGAGGAATTTAGATGATAAAGCAGTGAAATGTATTTTTGTTGGGTACAGTTTTGAAAGCAAAGGCTATCACGTATATCATCCACATACTACACATTTCAGTTAGTCGTGATATTTTCTTGTGGCAGATTCTATTTAGCCATTACTTTCATGTACTAAGGAGACATCAGTTGGCTCCAAAGACATGTATGACACTTTGCTACCTCTTTTTACATGTGGATAGTCTACTACTGGTTCTAATGAGGCAACTTCTCAACTTTTACAGGTTTTATGTGATGATGCAAATCGTTCTATTTCTTATGTAGATTTAGATGATGTGCTTGTTAATGAGAGAGATGATATTGAGGAGGCAAAACTATGCCAAAATGGTTGGTGCAGACTTTGCATGATAGCAAATTAGATGCATCTTTGTCATATTGTACTCATTCATGCTCCCATAGTGCTTCCTTTGCATCATTCCTATGCTATGTCTGCCTCTAGTCTCTGTGATGAGAATGAGCCTATTTCGTTTGGTGAAGCACAAAATTCTAAAAATTGGATGGTGGCTATGAAATCTGAATATGATGCTATTATGAAAAATAGTACCTGGTCTTTATGTGGTTTCCCTCTTGGCAAGAAGGCCATTCGCACTAAGTGGGTATACAAGCTAAAGCATAAGCGTGATGGTAAAGTTGATAGGTATAAGTCTAGGCTTGTTGCAAAGGGTTATTCTCAAGAAAGAGGCATTGATTTTGATGAGACCTTTGCTCCTACATGCCGAATGACTAATGTTCCTAGCATCGGTGCACTTACAGCTCATCAGAGTTGGACATTAAAATTGCATTTCTGAATGGTGAGTTGCATGAAGAAGTGTATGTTTTTCAGCCTTGTGGCTTTGTGTAGAAAGGGCATGAAAACAAAGTGTGAAGGTTGAAGAAGGCATCATATGGTATAAAGCAAGCACCACATGTTGGGTATGAAAAGATACATGCCTATCTCATTGCACATGGTTTTGAGAACAATCCAATTGAAAGCACCTTATATGTTAAGCATGCAAATGATGTGCTTCTGATCATTGTTGTCTATGGTGATGACATGTTGGTCATTGGTCCTCATGAGAAGCATATTGTTTATTTTAATACTGATCTGCATGCCTCTTTTTAGATGTCATATTTGGGGCATTTGTGTCATTATTTGGGCATTTAGTTTATGCAAGTTGATGGTAGAATAGATTTCTGTCAAAAAAAAACTACTAACACATTATTGTAGCATTTCGGCCTTGAAGACTGCAAACCTATTGCCACTCCTATGGAGACAGGCTCAAGATTGAGTCTTCATGATGTTGGAGATGCATTTGATGTTGTTCTCTATCAGTAGGCTATTGCATGCTTGATTTACTTATGCATTACTCTGCCAGATATCCAGTTTTTTGTCTCACAGATGAGTAGGTTTATGCATTGCCCAGGTGTCAAGCATTGGCAAGTGGTTAAGTGCATTTTTTGCTACTTGAGTGGTACCCGGCTACTTGGATTGTTTAAGGGGGGATCACTAATGCGACATTCACATGCTTTTTTAGACTCTCACTCGGTTGGTTGCCATAACACTCATGTGTCCACCAGTGGTTTTTGCTTCATGCTTGGTAGCTCATGCATATCTTGGTTGAGCAAGAAGCAGCCTACTATAGCCACTTCCAGTTGTGAGGCTGAGTATAGGGAAGCTTTCATAGCAGTTGTTGAGGCTCACACACCTTATGGTTGATTTGGGTGTTGGTCAATCTTTTGCCACCACCATCTTCACTGAAAATCAGAGCACATTAGGAGTTGCAAGGAGCCCTGTGTTCCATGCTCGCACTAAGCTTATTGAGGTGCACTATCATTATGTCAGGGAGAGATTCTCTGCTGGAGAGATCAGTTTGACATATGTGCCCACACAAGAGAACATTGCAAACCTTTTCACAAAGGCTCTACCTAGGGAGAAGTTTGAAGCTTTTCGCAAAGCTTTGGGCTTTCTTCCTTTTGTGGATTGATTCCACATAGCTTGGCACTTCCTTATACATGAGTGCTAGCTCTTTGTTCACCGAATCACTCCCAAGGAGGATTTGTTGATATATTTAGGTAGTGATGTGTGTGAACACACTAGGACCATCGGGGCACTTTTTTCCCTCTTTAGGAGGTTTCTTTCCCCAGCATTTATATACACCTATAACCCTAACGGGTCACTTATCTATGTACATTCTAGTGCTAATACATTTAGTATTGTGTGTTCTCCAAGCTTCTTCTTCTTCCTTGTGTTGTTTGCATGCTTCTGTAGACCTCGAACTTCAACAGAGGGGAGGTGGCTATTGATCTGTGGAGAGCTAGATCTCCATGAGATGTGATTGGTGATCATAACCAACCTGCTCAAAATTGATTTTAAGAATATTTATTTTTTTTATTTTGTGTATTCATCATGTGTAGTGATAGATTTGCACAACAGAGGAAGCTCCGATTGGAATGCTCAAGTACTTTTAGAGAAGGATAAGAGTAGCATTCCAAGACTTGTTTCTAAATGAAATACCTTTGATTTTACCTCCTTGTAAGAATATTGAGCACAGGATTGAGTTGGCGCGAAGAGCAAGTCGAACCACCCGACCACCATTTTGTATGAGTTTGCAAGACGAGATTGAACTTTGCAAGTTGTGGAAGAGTACTTGGTAAAGGGATCATTAGACCCAGTGATTCTCCCTTTGTAGCACCAGTTCTTCTAGTAAACAAGAAAGATGGGTCTTATCAAATGTGCACGGAGTATCGATCACTCAATAAGATTAGCATCAAGCATAGATACCCCATGCCTAGAATAGATAATCTTCTTGATGCTCTAGGTGGAGCAATGGTATATAGAAAAATAGATTTGAAGAGTGAATATCATCATATTAGAGTCAAAGAGTAGGATGTACATAAAACAACTTTTAGGACCTGTTTTGGGCATTATGAGTATTTACTTATGCCATTTGGTTTGACTAATGCACTGCTACTTTTATGATATTAATGAATTATTTTTTATGTCCCTTCAATGGTAAGTTTGTTGTGGATTTTGTAAATAAATTGTTCATGTATAGTTGGTATATGCATGAGCATGAGATTCATTTTTTTAGTATTAAATAAATCAAAGCAAAACCAATTGTTTGTAAATCCAGACAAAGCACATTTATTTCTTTCATACATAAAGTATCTAGGCCATGTAGTCATAGCCAACACGGTCAAGATGGATCCCAAGAAGGTCTTAGTTATTTTGGGATGGCAAACTCTTCAAGATGAGGGGCAACTTCGGTCATTTTTAGGGCTTCCCAAATTTCATTTAAAATTCATTTCATCTATTGCTATATTTTGGTATTGATGTATGTGAACACACTTAAGACCATCACGGCACTTTTTTACCTCTTTAGGAGGTTTTTTCCCTTGGCTTGTATATACCCCTATAACCCTAAGGGGTTACTTATATTTGAATACACACTTGGTAATACATTCAATATTGTGTGTTGTGCTCCAAGCTTCTTCTTCTTCCTTGTCATGTTCACGTGCTTTTGTACACTTCCAAATACAATTATTGAAGTTGATGTAGATAGCATTAAAGATGATTATCTTCAAGTTCATGTTTGTGCTACGGTTCGTGTTGCACCTAACAATGTTATTTTTCTTCTAGCATTTTATGGCGTGGGCCATATAAGCTCATAAAATATGAAAAATATGTGAATGATTCAGCATGAGCAGTACAAGATTCTCATACTATCTCATATGCAAAGCTTTGGCATGCACACTTTGTTCATCAAAATTTTGCTACTTTGCTAGGCTTGCAGAAATCTAAAATGGTGTCCTTTCTACCCAAACTTGAGGCAACTTGTAAACATGTCTTTGAAGGTTTTATTTTGGGAGAAATGCAGAATTCCTCCTTCCCAAGAGATGATTTAGTTAGAGCTACTTAGAAATTGCAGCTTGTTCATAGTGATGTCTGTGGTCCTATGTAGACACCTTTTTTGGGAACTACCTTTACTTCTTGACTTCTATTGATGATTTTTCCAAGCATGCATGGGTGTATCCACTCAAAGCAAAGTCAAACGTGTTTATGTGCTTCAAAAAATTTTTGGTTTTGGATGAAAATTTGTCACCATGTAAAATGGGCACCCTCCATTTTGATACAGGGCGGAATACATGTCTTTTGATTTTAATGAATTTGTTGTTGGATGTGGGATAAAAAATCAATGTATAGTGCCATATACACCTCAACTAAATGGATTTGTTGAAAGAAAGAATAGGTCTCTCATGGAGAAGGTGATATGTATGGTCAAAAGTTAGGTTTCACCACATAGCTTCTAGCTTGAGGTTGTTATGTGTGAATCATATGTACTTAACTGGTGTCCCACCAATGCATTGTAGTCTATCACTCCATATGAGGCTTGGCATGGTCCCAAGCTGTTTGTTGCTCATTTGCATGTCTTAGGTTGTCTGGGATATGCATTAGTGCCTAAACAACAACATAGGAAATTGGATGAGAAAGCAGTGAAATATTGTCTTTTACATAAACAAGATTGATGGATTTGGATAGTACACAAGGAAGCCTTTAAAGAATACTTGTATTTGTATATAAAATCAAGGTTTTAAAAAACCTATAGTGATAACAAAACAACTATATCATATGTTTGTAGATAGCTGTAAGAACATTTATATGAGAAAGCACAGATCAGGGACTCAAAAATATAATTGATCTCCAACTATCAAAGAAATTTCCCTTCTCTAAGGATCAACATAAGCTTTTTCCTAGCTAACTTACGTTTAAAATTCATTTCATCCAAGAAATCTTGTGCATCCAGGGCTCGATCATGGTGAAGTCCTACTATATAAGGAGCCCTCACTTAAACCCATAAAAAATATAAAACCAGTTATTGAATACTTTGAATAGTTATAAGCAAATGCAACAAGAGGAAAATAATCTCTCCAATGGTTTGTTTGTGGGTGACATAATCATGTAATATGTCCTCCAAAACTTGATTAAATCTTCCCATTTTACTATCCAACTGAGGATGTTCTCAAGTACTCATGAACAATCTCATTTCTAGTCAACCAAAGACAATTCTTTAGAAGTGATTGGTAAACTTTCATTCTCTATAAAAGAATAAGTCATGAGGGAGACCATAGAATCAATAAACATGTTCACCAAACAACTTAGCCAATTTTGACATCTTTATTGTTGTGTAGCTTGGAATGAATTTGACCATTTTAGTCAAATGATCAACTATAAACCTAACTAAATCATAACCTTTTTTAGTTTTAGGAAGGCCCATTCTAAAATCCATTTAAATGCTTTCCCATTTTCTAGATGGAATTTCTAATGGATGGAGTAGCCTACCTATCCTAAGTCTTTCTACTTTATTAACTTGGTACTTAGGACATTTCTCTGAACATCTTTATGGACACTTAGCCAAAAAAAAAAGTTTCTTAACTAATTCATACGTTTTGCTTATGCCAAGATCTCCAATAGTTGGAGCATCGTGAGAATCAAACATAACTTTTTGATGAGATTTGTGATTAATTGGAATACCAACACTTATCTTTGTGTAGCAAATAATCATATTTAATGGAGTAATGTTTGAATGAAGCATACATTGTCCAATACTTTGTTGATATATTTTGGTAGTATGTGTGTGAACACACTTAGGACCCTGGTGGCACTTTTTTAACTCTTTAGGAGGTTTTTTCCCACCACTTGTATATATGCCTATAAACCTAATGGGTCACTTATCTTTGTGCATTCACTTGGTAATGCATTCTGCATTGTTTTGGTGCTTCATGATTCTTCATCTTCCTTTTGTTGTCTGTGTGCTTTCGTAGACCTCGAACTTCGGCAATTGGTCTATAAAATCAATTCTCTACATCCCAATGAGGAAAATATTTATCTGATATATATATATATATATATATATATATATATATATATATATATATATAGTGAATTGAGCTATTTGCAAGTTCTTATTAGAACTTTGGTACCATTCTAACTATTTCTTTTCCCCTTAGTTTTCCAAATGAATGCACTAAGCATTTCTATGTAAGATTGCGATAAACATAGGAATCAATATTTCTAATTATACCAGACCATAATCTCAATCCTCAATCACCATATAATAAATTGATTCTCCTTAGTATTGGACTGATCGCTTTCTCTAAAACACCTTTATCAAGGTTATAAGAAATTACTCTATTTTTAAGCATATCAATGCCAACTATTAGACCTCATAGTCTAAATGTAGACCATCAATGATTGTGGAAATAATGGCTTATCTCAGTTTATTATTTCTGAGATTCAATATAACCATCGTGTATATGAAATCTACCTTTTTCCCCAATATAATAGTACCATTCATATCTTAGAAAATCTAAGAGATAAGATCTCCCAATTTTTTCCTTGAGAAATAAGCTGCATTTAATTCCCTAGAGGCAATCCCAAACTTTTCTTGTGATAATGGAATAAACCACATATATATCCCAAAAAAGAGAGGCTATGTGACCCATCTCTAGAAGTAAAATGTAGTCACTTCCACCAAAGAGATAAAGTTTTACTTTTTATATCTCTTTCAAAGAAGAGGACATGACCTGAAATCTCTTCCATTTCCCTTTTCCTTGTACTAGTTTCCATCCTCTTCTATAGTTGAGCCCATACCTATGAACTCTATAAAGATCAAAGTATTCTTCCATATCCATGGTTCACTATATAAGTGAATACCAAAATCAATGGAAAAAAATCTCTCATCACATTGAAGGAAAGGTTCCTATGGGGGTTGGAGTAAAAAGCACATATCTAGGGTAAAATATTTAACCATGGCATGATTACAAGTCATCAAAATGGATGTTATCATAAATGATCTCATTCTTTAATTTTGTAAAAATATGCTCGATAAAAAATTGTTTCACACCAAGTGGAAAACTTCTCTAATCATTATACCCTATGAATGGATCTAAATAAAGCCATTCCATCCCCCCACTATAATTCCTAGTACGATTTCCTTACATTTGTGTTCATAAAATATACCAAAGTGCACTCTAATAGAAGAAAAAAACTTTGCTAATCTATAGAGGATAGCTTCAAATCCTAAGGAGATGCCTACTCACGAGCTTTCCCTCTATGTAAGAGAAATGCTCTTCACGAATGAAGAGTCATTTTCTCCATATTCACAGAAGAAGATCTCTCAAATGCAAATAATCTCCACATTCCCACACCAATGAATCCCATATCTAGTTAATTAAGATACATTCTCATTAAGAAAGTTGGCAATTTCATACCTATTATGGAATTCAATCTAAAAGGATTGATTCTCTTGAACCCCTTGTCTTTTCCACTAAGTTACTTTGGTTCAAAAAGTAACCTACTTATGGACATGACGTAACCTAGACTAATGATAGATATTCCATAAGTTCTAAGTCTAACTGGTGACTAAGTATGAAGATTATATCTAGGTACTTCTCTAGATCACTTTCCTTATTGGGTATACCTAGACTTTTATCTAACTAGGAATCTTTATACTAAATTATAGAGCTAATGCCTTTCACTATGGTCTTTCTATCTATTAATTATGTTTTACTGAGCACATGGTGATGCTCTGTCCTGAAATACATTTTGGATATCTCTTTTAAATATTTCATGTGATGTCTTCGGGTGAGCTTGACCTCTCTTTGGGCACCGAACTATCTATGCTCCATAATCTTGTAATCATATTATGAGATTCTTTTGTAGGCACTCAAACCTTCACTATTTTTAGATATGAACACAAAAATCTCCTTGGCATATACCAGAATTCTATGGTAATCCATAAGAGCTCTTTAGATATGTCCCATGAAACTTCCTTGATTCATAGTTCTAGTAGTGCACAATCCTCATGCCCTTCACCTTGATAAACCTATAATATAAATCCTTTTAAAATTTCTTTGGAATACCTTTTTTAATGAAGTTGATCTAGAGTCCTAAGACTAAAATACCTCATTCTATATCTCAATTCATTTGCAATTAAGTATAATTTATTGTTATTAGTTCCTTTCTATGCTAATTGATTATCCAATAATTCTCTTCATTAAGCCTTTAAATGTTTGTAAATGTATACATGATTTTTTTGCTTCTACCAATTGATATTCACAAGATGTCAATATCATATATTGTTCATAATTCAAACAATATAGATGCTTAGCTAAAAGTAGAACAATCTTGATATCTACTTAATATTATGATAACAAGAAAGTGGACTAATAATCTTGCAAGTCCCACTTTTACCTCCTCAAGTTAGCACTATCTTAGCGCCTCTTTAGCATGTATTAAACAATGTGAATCATTCATACTTATGAGCTAAAATAAATTTTCCAAAACCTTTATGTTGAAATAGATCCATAGACCAAAAGTTTGATATACGTGTGCTTGTTATAATTCCAAAAAATTAGCATCTCGAGCTTCTTGTATCTTTGTGCCATGATGATATGGATCCTCAATGTATTGGTGCATCATACAAATGTAGGTTGGCACCTTGATGTATTTTCATTTTTGTCAGATTTGAATATGGTGTAGCCCTTCACCTGTGTGCTATCATTCCTCTTTTGTATGAATCTTTATCTCTCTTGGAATAAAATGAGAGAATCTCTCTGACATTCATCTCTTATAAACTTGGATATCATTCTTGATGGGAAATCTTGAAATCGTATTAGCCAATGCAATATCAAACTTCTTTTCAAAATTTTAATGTGTTCAAAATTATCATTAGAAATATGTCCTAGGCATAAAAATGCATTTTTTGGTGTAATTTCTATTTCAAGTTTTTTGACATCAAAATTATAAACCTTTTGTTCAACAAAATACTTGGAAAGCAAGTTCAAATTGTAACTTATAATCTTCAATCCATCTGTGGATGGTCGGATGGTAGTGTCTTCAATTGTTCAGGTAGAGTGGAGTTGAAACTTTCATTACTGCATCGAAATAGGTTTAGTTACTTTTATCATTGTAATTGCTTATCCCTTGCAGGCTTTTCAAAGAGCAAATTTGTCACATAATGACATGCCTCAAACACATGGGGATGCAAAGAAGCTTTTACAATCTGTGGGTATGGACTACACAAAGATTCATGCCTATCCGAATGATTGTGTTCTTTTTCACAATGAGTACGAGCACCTTCACATATGCCAAATTTTGGAGAGAAAAGTTTTAGAGAAGAACTTGTGGATGAAGCAATCCCCACAAAGGTTCTTCCCCATTTTCCTATTATCACAAGAATCTAGAGCATATTCAAATTCAAATCCATAGCCCAATTACTATCACAACATGCAAAGAACAGATCTATAGATGGTGTGATGTGAGTGCCTGCTAATTTCGATGCTTGGAAACATGTAGATAGTAAGTGGCCTTTGTTTGCTAGAGAGGCTTGGAATATACATCTAGGCCTAGCTATGGGTATTGTAAAATCCATTTGGTCTATGCATCCTCTCATGGACCACATGTCACGAGGTAGGAGATAAGGGAGAGAGCTCACACACACACTCTCACTCTCAAGGAGAAGCGCACACACAGATTGATGCAAGGAAGAATGATCTTCTTCTTCTTCTTCTTCTTCTTCTTCTTCTTCTTCTTCTTCTTCTTCTTCTTCTTCTTCTTCTTCTTCTTCTTCTTCTTCTTCTTCTTCTTCTATTACATAAAAAGGAATGTACAAGAATGACCTAAAAACAAGAATACAACAAGTGCAATATATAAAGATAAGTACATAAGGAAAAACCTAATGTCCGCGAATGAGTAAGCTGGAAAGGAACAAATGTGCCATCACTCTCGGTAGATAAATCTAATAAAGCTCAATGAAGTATCCCCGACATATACTGGTGTGACCACTATACATATCAGAGAAACAAAAAACTGGTACGTGTCATCCTGGATCATCACATGTTGAGCTTGATATCTCAACACTCCCCCTCAAGCTCAACACCATATCTTGTAATCCAAGCATCTCCCGAAACTTCTTCAACTTCTCAGCTCCAAGTGCTTTGGTGAAAATATCAGCAACCTGCTCATCTGTTCTCACATAAACAAGATCAATATCACCTGCTAATACCTTCTCTCTGATGAAGTGATAATGTACCTCCATATGCTTTGTTCTAGCATGGAAAACAGGATTTCATGCTAACTGTATGCTGCTAAGATTATCGCATTAAATAGTGATAGGATTTTCCACTTCCACACCTAAATCTACAAGTAGCATTTCTAGCCATGATGCCTCACATGCTGCCATTGCAGCACCTCTATACTCAGCCTCTATACTCGACAAAGCAACAGTGGGTTGCTTCTTGATGCTCCATGTAATAGCTACACTCCCAAGTGAGAATAGAAAACCACTAGTAGATCTTCTCTCTAGAATGCTACCAGCCCAATCTGCATTGGTGTATCCATAAACCTGCAAGTCTACACTAGCCTCGTAAAACAATGCATAATCCAAAGTAGCACTCACATAACGTAGAGTGCGCCTCAGAGCATCCAAATCTGGCTTCCTGGGAACCTGCATAAACTGACTTTCAAGTCCAACAGTATAAATTAGATCAGGCCTTGTAATTGTGAGATATATAAGACTTCCCACAATTTTCTTGTACATAGTAGCATTTTCCAATGCTTCACCTGATGTAGTATCTAACTTCGAATTCTGATCTAATGGCATAGAAATTGGCTTACAATCATCCATACCATACTTTTGCAGCATATTCAAGGCATATTGCCTTTGCGACATCCATATACTTGTTTCTGTATGTATAAACTCAATGCCCAAGTAATAGCGAAGCACACCAAGATCTTTCATGTCAAAGTCCCGCATAAGAAGTTGCTTTACCTCTTTGATGCTTCCTTCATTATCATCACCTACAATCAGGTCATCAACATAAATAGCCACAATAGTGATGCCATCATCAGCCTTCCTTGCATATAGTGAGTGATCTGCATCACACATAGAAACCCCAATGCTGGTTAAGTAATCAGCAATCCTTGCATGTCGTGCACGAGGGGCTTGCTTCAGCCCATACAAAGCCTTTTGCAACCTGCAAACATATTCTAGATTCTTTGAATCTTCATATCCTTATGGCTGGTCCATATATACATCTTTCTATAACTCACTGTGTAGGAAAGCATTCTTCACATCCATCTGATGCAAAGTCCATCCTTTTGCTGTAGCTAATGCAACAAGTGTTCTGATAGTAGACATTTTAGCTATAGGGTTGAATGTTTCCTCATAATCAATGCCATATGTCTGTGCATATCCTTTAGCTACCAATCGTGCTTTATACCTGCTTATGCTACCATCAGCATTATGCTTTACCTTGTAAACCCATTTGCAGCCTATGGGTTTCTTTCCTTGCGGCAATGGAACAAGCTTCCATGTATCATTTCCATAAAGTGCAGCCATCTCCTCATCCATAGCTTTTTCAAGGTAGTAGAGGGCCCGAGAGAGCGAGTGAATAGGGAGGAGCATTCATGCTCCCCACTCACCCACTCACCCGCTCCTAGATTTGAGTGTGATAAGGGCATCTTGATTCCTTTAATATCTTTTACTCCCCCTACTGTGTTCCGTTGTGTCATGCATAACTTGTTGAAAAGGCTAGTCAGATAGGAACAACCTAGATTCCCTCCACTTCTCTTGCAAAAACTGGATTACTTATTCTTTCTAAAAAGTAAGCCATTGTTTCCTTTATTTTCTTCACGATTGGATGATTCATTTTTTCTCTGAATCAGGCAACCATCCTTCTTATTTCTTGCAATTGGATGACCACTTCTCCTTCTTCTTCTCTAGGTCACCACTCATTTCCAAGTGGGCATCTTCAAAGCAAGAAGCTTCAGCATCTTGTATTACCTTTGTCATGTAGGCACAATGACGAGCCATATAATAGTCATACGTCAATCGTTGCATTGAATTCCACATCCTCCCATATCTTCTTGGTCCTGGGTCACTTCTCCTTGTATCATCTGCATGTGCCCTTCTTACTCCTGGAGTCTTCACAGAGGGAAGTCCAAGTTCCTCATCAAGACTCTTTTCTGAACGACTTGAATCTCCATCAATGTCTTCAAAACCTGCACATGTTTTATGACCTGCAGAAAGCTTTTCTTTACCTTTCTTGGATGTATTTGATGAATTTGTTGGACTGAAATTTCCACGCAATCTTCCACTCCATGGATTTGAGTTGGAACTATTGCTTGGTGATGCATCCGGTCCACTCAAAACTTGAGATTCTGCACTTGTTTTTCATTATAGCATCATATTTAGATTGCATAGCATCCATCCAATTTTGTAAATTTTTTCATAAAAAATGAAACAGGCTCATTCTCATCATAGAGACTAGAGCCATCCGTATCATGGCAATCTGATGCAAAAGAGGCACTATGAGATCCTGAACGAGTATGATATGACAAAGGTGCATCTAATTTGTTGTCCCGCAAAGTCTACACCAAAACCATTTTGACATATTTTTTGCCTCCTCAATATTAGCTCTATCATCAACAACTGCATCATGTAAACGTGCATCAGAAATGGAATGATCTGCATCATCACATGAAAACTACAAACGTTGAGAAGTTGCCTCATTAGGACCAGCACTAGACTGTGCACGTGTAAAAAGAGGAAGCAAAGTATCATACATGTCTTGGAGCTAATAGATGCCTCCTTAGTACATGAAAGTAGTGGTTGAATAACATCTTCCACAAAGAAAACATCACGGCTAACCAAAATGCATTTAGTCTGTGGATGATACAGACGATAGCCTTTTCTTTCAAAACTGTACCCAACAAAAATACATTTCATTGCTTTATCATCCAATTTCCTACATTGTTGTTTAGGCACTAATGCATATGCGAGACAACCAAAAACATGCAAGTGAGCAACAAATGGCTTGCGACCATGCCAAGGCTCATAAGGAGTGATAGACTGCAATGCTTTAGTGGGACACCCCTTAAGTGCATATGTTGCACACATGACAATCTCAAGCCAGAAACTATGTGCTAAAGCCTGACTCTTAACCATACACCTCACCATCTCCATGAGTGACCTATTCTTCTGTTCACACAATGGGTAATTGGTACCGTCCAACTTATCCTCAACAACCAACATATGCAATACATCATCGCTTTCACCCATGGCCACTGACTAAAATACCCTGATGCAAAAAATTTATTGTATCTCAAAAAGTTGAACAGAACTACTCTGTCAAGTTCTGCTAAACCTGTAGCACAAGTTTGAGATGCTTATACTGGCAAACCAAAACTTGTACATACCTTTGACACAAAAAGATGAAATATCCTACACGAGCACTATGATAGTGCGTTTGGAGGCTGAAACAAGATCAAATCATGATTTCGGCATGACATAGCAAAGCTATTTTATTCTCTTAATCATCTTGAGTATGGTCACCAAAGTTCATGCAATTTTGAGATTGTGAATGGAGGGGTGTTGGTGATGCCCTAGATGAAGCGGCGACCTGCTTTGATACCAGTTGTTGGAGTTTGAGGTCTGCGGAAGCATGCAAACAGCACAAGGAAGAAGAAGAAGCTTGGAGCACAACACGCAATATTGAATGTCTGACCATTAGAATGTACAAAGATAAGTAACATATTAGGGAAATAGGTGTATATACAAGCTGGGTGGAAAAGAACTCATAAAGAGGGAAAAAAGTGCCCCGGTGGTCCTAGAGTGTTCACACACAACTCTTGACCATACACCTTGCCATCTCCATGAGTGATCTATTCTTCCTTTTAGCAACTCCATTCTCTTGAGGTGTATATGGCATTGTACACTAATGTTTTATCCCACGTTGATCCATAAATGCATTAAAGTCAAAAGACATATATTCCCCCCCTCGATCAAAATGGAGGGTGATCATTTTACATGCTGACATATTTTTTACGAAAACCAAAAACTGTTTGAACCACATAAACACTTTGGACTTTTCTTTCAAAGGATACACCCATGCATGCCTAGAAAAAGCATCAATGAAAGTCATGAAGTAAATGTATTTCCCAAAAGAAGGTGTCTGAATAGGACCACAGACATCACTGTGACAAGCTACACTTTTTGAGTAGCTCGAGTTGAACCATCTTTTGGAAAGGAGGAATGCTGCATTTTGGCAAAAATATAGCCCTTAGAGACATGTTTACTAAGTGCCTCAAGTTTGGGTAGAGAGAACACCATTTCAGATTTGTGTACATGTAGCAAACTAGCTAAATTCAGATGACCAAAGCATGCATGCAAAAGCTTTGCATGTGACATAGCCTGAGAATCTTGAACTGCACATGCTGAATCATTCACAGATCTTTCATAACCTATGAGCTTAGCATTCCTTCTCTGTGGGGAACTTCTGCATGTGTACTTGAGCTTGAAGCTTTGCAGTGATGAGAAATATCTTACATATACATACTTGCATTAGCATTGGACTTTTTTTCTTTATAATAACAAGCATTAGGGGAAAAAATGGACCCTAGATGGGCCTTTTAGATTAGAGGGTGATTAGTGATCCACCAATGAAAAGAGAGCAGTGGCCACAGTCTAGTGGTAGACTAGGAGTAGGCTTCCCTTGTTTTCTCCTAGTCAAAGTGTTGACAGTATACGGGAAGAAGCAAGTACGGACACACATGCAGATCTAGCACTAAGGCAACCCTTCATTTTTTTCAAAACCCTTACATCATTTTAAAGTGATTCTCATCACTAAAAACCCTTGTAAATACCATTTTCACCTTTTTGTAGCCTCATTTTGTACAAGCCGAGGAGTCCTCGAGCTTGAGGAGCCTTAGAAGTAGTTGCCTATCAATTTTCGTATTTTTTAGATCTTGTTTGAGCCCTCAATTAAACCCTGGAACCTAATTTTTAACTAGGCCGGACACTAGGTCTGGACAGGGCCAAAGCTAGGCAAAAACTATAAATAGAGCTAGAGAGCTCATTTTTGGGCAGCTTCTTGTAGTTTTGAGCTTGTATGAGAACTTTGTTGCAATAGAAGTGATTCCATTGTCTTTCTCTCTTTGTTCTTGCCGTGTGTGTGCGTGTGTGTGTATGTGTGTGCATGTTAGTGTGCTTCTCACTCACACATTTGTGCCTTTACTTGCTCGAGGTCTTCATACCATCCTCAAGTCTTCCCGGATTGACATTAAAGGAGGTGCTACTCATCACTGAGCTACACCAAATTTTGGTGCCGTTGCCGGGGATTCGAGCTTTGAGGACGAGCGTGTGATGGTAAGACGTAGAGAGGACACGTTGGAATGGTAAGTAGTCGGTAAATTTCTGATTTTTCTCCATCTCCATCTCCATCTTCACCTCCTTCTCCATCTCCATCTCCATCTTCACCTCCTTCTCCATCTCCACCTCCACCTCCTTCTCCACTACATATTCCCTCTTCCTTGTCATTCCCCTCATTTGTTGTGTGCGAGTTTGAGAGAGAGCGAGTGTGTGTGCTTGTTTTTGTGTGTTTTTGCATGTTTCTTGCAGGCTTCAGCTTCACTATCATCTCCAGCAAGCTCAGCAGGTACGGATTTCCTCTGCACAGGTCCCGAGGCGTCAAGCTTGAGCTATCGCGACACCTCAAAAACTTCACCCAATCACAATTCTGAGTGCACCACGACACTGCGCAGGCTGAGAGCTCCTAGGATCACTAGACAGAACTGAAAAATTCACCATATCCCGAGCTATCGTGACACCTCACGAGCTATCGCGACACCTCACGAGCTATCGTGACACCTCACGACCTATCGCGACACTTGGGAGTATCGCGACACCTCACGAGCTATCGCGACACCTCACGACCTATCGCGACACTTGGGAGTATCACGACACCTCACGACCTATCGCGACACTTGGGAGTATCGCGACACCTCACGAGCTATCGCGACACCTCACGACCTATCGCGACACTTGGGAGTATCGCGACACCTCGGAGTATCGCGACACCTCACGACCTATCGCGACACCTCACGAGCTATCGCGACACCTCACGACCTATCGCGACACTTGGGAGTATCGCGACACCTCACAACCTATCGCGACACCTCGGAGTATCGCGACACCTCACGAGCTATCGCGACACTTCGACCCGACCTATCGCGATACATGGGCTTAACGCATGAAAATTTAGAGTAAATTAATTGACTGAATTAAGGTATCTTTGGGCTTAATCTTGGACACATTGGGAGGATATAAGAGCCTTAGGAGTGGGCAAAAGACCTAGAAACCAGGGAGGAATTTCCTGAACCCTGAGAGCCTGTTTGGACCCCTAAGTGCAGCATGGTCATAACTTCACCATACGAACTCCGATTGATGAGATTTTGGTCTCGTTGGAAAGCTTGTTGAAAATCCTACGTGGACCTTGACTAGTTTTTTGTAGAATCATACGTGGAGTTTTAGAACATGTATTTTCAAGTTGGCCTTTAGGTGAGACTAGGTGGTCCTAAGATTGAGGGGGTATAGTGAGTTACTCCAGGGGGGACTGCAAATATTGATGTGTGTCTTTCAATTACTTGTGGTAATAGAGCTATACTGACTGGTGAGCTTTTGCAGGAACATTGTGTGCACTCAAGGCAATCCAAAGCAAGCTAGCAAGGGTGAGTACCAAGCTTGGAAGAAGGCTTCCTGGGCTTGTGCAGCAATCTGAGCAACCAGAGGATTAAGGTTGGAAGTTCTCTCAGCCCTCCTTTGTCAATTCCTAGCCTAGGCTAAGTACGACTTGGGTGCGGTAATTAATTAGGGCAATGTTAGGCACGAATCAAGTCCAAGAGAATTAATCAACCAAGTGCAAGAATTAAGTAGGTCTTAAGTGCGAAAACCCTAAGGGACAAAAGGTAAACTAGAGTCGATCACTTATCAAGTGCGAAATTCACTTAAGTACTCCTGACGACGCGATTTCAGACAAGATCATAAACATAATATTCAACTCAAAAGAACAAAGTGATTGGTGCAAATGAACCTGCAACGAGAGTGTGCTTGGGTCCAAGGGGTTAGATAAATCAGGCATATGAACCTTAGATCAGGCAGACACTTAGGCGGAGACAGACAAAGCCTCAGATCTTCTGAAGCTAGTGTCAATCACACTGCCAGGTCTTGGGCCCAGCAGTTGAGTGATTACCCATACACTCCCAGATCAGAAACAAGTGATTCTGAGATGTCCTATCACATGGAGAGACCAGTAGGTAGTTCAGGGGTGGCTTATCTAGAAAAGCCAGAGGGACCTTACAAGACTCAATTGGAATACATCAGGACGAATCGTCTAGGTGCTCGCATCTACGAAGACGGACTGAGAAGATCTGTGGTCCAGATTAAGAACCCCGATCAACCCCATGGACTAGAACACCCGGTAGTGAAGTTTGAGAATGGAGCATACCTAGATAAAGAAGGGACTATATATGTAGTCACCACTCTTCCTGATAGAACTGATGAGTTTGGAAATGTGATTGCAGAAACCGATATGGGTGATATAGAGCAAGGATTTCCTTTATATGGGTGATATAGAGCAAGGATTTGCTTTATAGAGCAAGGATTTGGAAATGTGATTGCAGAAACCGATATGGGTGATAATAAAAGCATAGATTTGCTTTTAAACCGAGAAACTGATGAGGCCTTTTGGAGGTATAAGCCTACCTTGTCTCATGAAGTAGGTGCTCTCACAATCTATGAGTTTAAAGACCCTGATAGCCCAGGCAAAGTAACCTACTTAGACAATACATCAGAGAGGATCTTCGTGGTCATCGAGCATGGCAGACATGCCTACACATGGAAGGGTGAATTTGTTTTTCCCCAACCTCGGACTAATGTGTCATACAATCACCAATCATACAGTCACCAAGGAGCTGGGACCTCCCAAGCTCATGGAGCTCAAAGAGATAGAAGTAGAGACAAACCTGAGGTAAGTTTTGCCAACTCCCTGGGAAGAGAAAGAATGGGAACGGAAAGGAATAGAGTGGAACCTGAGGGACATAGAAACCCATGGAATCAAAGGAATGCTGACGATTTTCCTTTGCCAAGGCCGAGAGAACACACTAGGACCCTGCGACCAACTCAACTGGTGAAGTCCATGAAGAATTACTTCGATGGCACTGGAGACCCTTATGACCATGTGGCAGAATTTCGGCAAGTATTGAAAGCTGAACAAGTAGAGGACCTATTCACACAATATAATGCTTTTGGTCTAACCCTTAGGAACACTGCCCTTACGTGGTTTCAACCACTGAACGAGAGGCATTTCAGAAACATAGACCAGCTCTTAGAGGCATTTATCATTGAGTTTTCTAAGAGTGGAATCAGGCATAACACTTCCTCACTAATTCATAGCTTCAAACAAACACCTCAAGAGACGGTCAGACTAGCTGGAAGAAGATTTAGGCAATACCTGGAGAGATGCCCGATGCCGGAGTTACCCACACCAGCCAAACAAGTGGCCTTGTTCTTAGACGGATTGTTAAGCACCAAGCTCGGGTCATATGTGTATCTGAAGGACCCCAGAACGATAGAAGAGTGCGTGCGCATGTGCATAGACATTGAGGACAATCTAGGTGAGGAATTAGAACTATCAAAAATCTATAAGGATTTTGATAGCTCTAGTAGCCTCACATATGGTCAATCCACATCCATTGAGGAACTTGCAGAGAAGGTAGCTCAAAAACTAGGTGTCTCTAGCAAACAAATTCCGAGATTTGCCCCAGTTAAGCGGTGTTACACTTGTGGCGGTGACCATATGGCAAATGTATGTCCCATTATGGCCCAACCCCAGGTGAATCCTAGTAGCCAGTACTGCACCATAGAGCGCAGGTACACCAACCACACTGCACAAGACTGCCCATATAACAAACTGTTAGGCAAAATTACCCTCAGCCATATCCACAACAGGGTAGATACCAGAATCAGTACCCACCACAACAATACAACAGACCACAGCAAACTTATCAGCCACCTTATCAAGGGCAGCAGAGACCTCAACCAGTCCTAGTGCAGCAACCCCCTGCTCCAACCAATGTGATCCCAGTGAAATATGCATCTGCTGAAGAAAATCCGAACAGAGCCATAGTCCCAGTCACCCCATTGCTATCAGACAGTGATCCAAGTGACCATAGTTTTGACTCCACACATATTGATAGCCCACAGGCTTACTACATGCAGTCACCCGAGCATAACGAGTCATACTATTATGAGGACCCAAGTGAAAATAGTGGGGAGCCTGAGTATGCTAATGTCTTGTACACAAACCCCAACTCTAGACCTCAACCTAGGCAAGTACGACCCCCATTCCCTAGAGGACCATGCTTCAGATGTCAGGGAGATCACCTTATACGTGATTGTCCACTGCCTGCCTCTACACAACCCCAACCAATGACAATTCAGGGTTTCTGTCAAGACTGCAGAAAAGAGCATCTCCTACGAGATTTCCCAAAGAACCCTAATAACATGCCTAAAATCACTCCTATCAATGTTGTTGGGTTAGTTGTAGACTCCACAGGGAGTGTGACTTCCACTGCACATGTGCAAGTGATCACAAGAGCCCAAGCACTACAGCAAAACCAAGGTGTTGGTCAGGAAAAGAGCCCCGAGGTGAGTGAAACAGAGAGCATAACCAAAAAGAGGACTAGAGCCTGGAAGGATAGTCGTGAAAGAATGAAAAGGCAATGGGCAAAAAAGATGAGCGAGCTTGAAGAAAGCTTGAGAGAAACCAAAGCAAAGATAAGTGAACTCGCATCTCAAAACCACTCTCATACCATCCCTCCACCACCTCTCCCTTTACCCGCCAATCCACCTTCTTCCATTCCCCAACCTTTCAATACACCACCCTTAACCCACCCACCACCCAGAGTAGGATCCGTCCTAGCCGATCCCACTCCCGAGGACCTAAACATGATGCTTAGAGCATATCAGGCCAGAATCCAAGAAGGGCCAAACGTAACTGATCATGAGAAGTGTTACCCTAGAGCAGAACTAGAGCTAGAACGAACCAAAATTTGTGCTAAGATGGTGGAATTGGCTCAGACTATGTTTGAAGCCAGTCGCCTCTTTAACATCTCTAGTTCAGCTAAGACGCAGTTACACTTTGATGGACTGCTAGAACGAATAGAGAGGCTAATTGCACAATCAGAAAAGGAACCATTTTCTCAAAATAAGGGCAAGGCAAGTGAGATTGTGGGCCTACCTCCCTAGGAAGCCTACGTGCCTAACTCTACGGAGCCAGACACATCATCTTCTATGAATCGATTCACACCAGAATTCCTACGAGAGATTCAAGAAGACAAATGGGCTAAAGAAAGTGAAGTCCCCCCTCCCATTGAACTTGTGGACGATGCACACGATCAATTCCCACAGGACATTCCATCCATCTATGAGGAGCATGAGAGCACCCACTCTCAAGAGAGATTAGACTTTGAGTCTAATTCCCTACAAGAATTACCACATTTCACAGGCCCATGGGAAACCAAATCTACTTGTCTGAGAGCGCCCACAGTCATGATAAGAAATGAAGCTTCTATCATACCTAGGAATACAGAGGTAGTAAAGAACACTAAAGTGCAGTGCAATCTTACTTTAGAAGAGCTACTCAAAGTTAAGCCAGAAGTGTGGAAACATGTAGCCAAACAAGTGCCAGACATAGCGAAATCGTGCTCCCAAGTAGGATCTCATAGAACAGTGCCTGAAATACCATTGGATAAGATAGGAGACATGAGTGAAGGAGAAGAAGGAAATACCTATCTCCCAATTACCCATCATGGTTACACAACCAAGGCCATTCTGGACTCAGGTGCAGGAGTTGCAATTGCCACCACTTCCTTATGGAAACGTTGGGGCAAGCCAGCACTCAGGCCAACAAGAATGAAATTGCAGATGGCCGATGGTCACATTGAAAGGCCATTAGGACTGCTAGAAGGAATAACTCTCACTACATGTGGTGTCGAGTTCGAGCATACATTTGCTATATGTGATTTTAGGAAAAATCATGCCTATGAAATGATCTTGGGAAGACCATTTATGCGATAGTTGCAAGTGTTACAGGACTGGGGAACCAATTCTTTGTACCTGCAACACTTAGGTGTTACGACCAAAGTGAATCTCAAAGATTACTCTCATAGAGATGTCCCTCCTATCCAATGGAATCCCATCCATAGAGCCAAAGATGATACGGAATCTGTGCATTCCATAGGATCAGGATCCTCATGGATGCATGAAGACACCCACTTATGGATGTGCAAAGTGGCAGTAGAAGAGGAGAAAAGAGAAAAGGCCAGAGAAATAGGTGCAACCGAAACACATAGACCCATTCAAGACCCAGCCTATGCAGCTTTAGTATTTCCTGATGAAGAATTTGAACCCCATGGCTGGGAAGAAATCTTAGCAACAATGGATGTAGCCATCAATGAAGAACAATGGACACCCCACTGTGATGAGGATGGCTATGACATTTCAATCTTCTCTATAGAGCCAATCATGGGAGAGGCAGTGTTAGAAGAGTGTGAGCCTAGCCCTGATGCATTCGAGGATGCAAGTGACTCCGATCTAGAGTCAATCATCATGGACCCACTTTTTGCATCAGATGAAGAATACTTCTATGAAGTAGAATTCCAGCCCCAGAGGCACGGAGAGCTTACGAATGATGTAAGGCTAGCCACTCATGTGACCCTGAAGGAAGAAGGAAAGAAAAGGAAGAAGAAAGAAGTCACACAAGCAGAGGAAGAATCTTTGTTTGAGGTCCCGGAAAATTTCAAGAAGTATGAGATAGATGACAGGAGAGTCATGATCAGAATGCCTAAACAAGAGGCGCAATCAGGCGAGGCCTATGACAACAAAGAAACCACAAAGAAGATTGTGGTAGCCATGGAAGAAGGAGAAGAGAGATGCACGTACATAGGCCATGACCTGACAGAAGAGGAAGAACAAGAGCAAATAGCCTTGCTAAGAGAATACAGAGATGTATTCGCTTGGAGTTACAAGGATTTGAAGGGGGTTGATCCAGACATATGCTCACACACTATCCCCATGACCTCAGATGTCAAACCCTCTAAGCAAAAGCCATATACATATAATGATAATTATGCTGCCAAGATCAAAGAGGAGATAGATCGACTGGTTGAAGGTGGATTTATCTATGAAATTGAGCACACTGAGTGGGTATCCCCCATTGTAGTGGTGCCCAAGAAAAACGGAAAGTTGTGTGTGTGCATTAACTTGAAGAAGGTTAATGCAGCCACAATTCGAGATAACTATCCGCTTCCTATCACAGAGCATCTCTTAGAAAGAGTAGCAGGCAAGGAAGTGTACAGCTTCCTCGATGGATTTTCGGGCTACAATCAAGTAGCCATAGCCCCAGAAGATCAGCATAAGACGGCATTTGCCACCGAATGGGGCATATTTGCCTTTAGAGTAATGCCATTTGGGCTTACCAATGCACCAGCTACCTTCCAGAGGCTGATGTGCCATGTGTTTAAAGAGTTCTTAAGGAAAAATTTGGAAGTCTATGTTGATGACCTCTGTGCGCATTCCAACATTAGACAGACACATATACCAGAACTCAGACAAATCTTTGACAAATGTAGAGAATATCAAGTCTGCCTAAACCCATAAAAATGTGTTTTTATGGTCAGGAAAGGCAAGATTCTAGGACACATAGTGTCAAAGAATGGCATATCCACTGATGAAGAGAAAGTGAGGGCCATAGTCGAGTTACCTAGGCCAAAGAACGTCAAGGAAGTGCAGGCTTTCATGGGGCATTGTGGTTACTACCGCCGGTTCATTCACATGTATGCTGTCATTGCAAAGCCCATGTACGGACTTCTGACTAACTTTGAGTGGACTGATGAATGTGAGAATTCCTTCAATGAGCTTAAACGGTGATTATGTTCCGCACCAATCTTAACTACACCAGATTGGAATAAGCCCTTCCATGTGCATGTGGATGCGTCCAATTATGCCATTGGATGTGTGCTTGCACAACCTACTGGTGAAGGTAATATGGATCTGCCAATTGCCTATGCGAGTAGACAGCTGAATGCAGCTGAACGAAACTATCCCACTACCGAACGAGAGGGATTAGGCATGGTGTACGCAGTCAAAAAGTTTAGGCATTATTTGCTTGCAAATAAGTTTAAATTTTTTACTGATCATCAAGCTCTACTATACTTGGTTAACAAGCCTTGTAATACTGGCAGATTAGTAAGATGGTTTCTCTTACTAATGGAATATGACTTTGAGGTAGTAGTGAGGAAAGGAAGGACTCATTTGAAAGCAGACCATCTCTCTAGGCTCACATCTGGAGAAGCCCCACAAGGAGTATCAGATGACCTTCCTGATGCTTACTTGTTTAATTTGGAAGTGGTGCGAGTGAATACCTAAAAGTCTTGGAAACTGCTCACCAGGGCGTAGCAAGAGGCCACTTTGGACCAGAACGGGTGATCAAGGCAGTACTATTTGCGGGCTTCTGGTGGCCTACCCTTCATATGGATGCACATACCTATGTGAAGAGGTGTGATGTATGTCAGCGAGCTCAGCCTCCTACACGTAAAGATGAGATGCCACTGAAACCCATGATGGGAGGACGAGCATTCTCTAAGTGGGGAATAGACTTTGTTGGTCCTATTAATCCCCCAGCTATGGGCACCCATGCAGAATATATCATTGTTGCCACGGACTATCTAACCAAGTGGGTAGAGGTAAAAGCCACAACAAAGAACGATGCACAAACAACAGCTAAGTTCTTATTTGAGAATGTATTCACAAGATATGGGCTACCTATAGAGCTGGTAAGTGATAGAGGCACTCACTTCTTGAATGAAGTTATTGAAAACCTTCTCCAAGAGTTCTTGGTAGTACATAAGAAGTCTGCCCCCTATCACCCCCAAGCTAATGGCCAGGCTGAGAGCACAAACAAGATCTTGTGTAATGTACTGACCAAACTAGTGAATAATAAACGCTCTGATTGGGACAAATAGCTACACCACGCTGTTTGGGCATACCGAGTGGCCTATAAAACGGTCAGAATGCGGTGCTACCCTTGGACTTCTTGATACCTACATTGAAAGTAGCACAAGAGCACGACTGGACAGGCCATGAACTCTCTTCGAGACTGTTTGATCTTGAGCGATTAGGTGAAACCAGACTAAGAGCAGCTGCAGGAATATATGCAGCCAAGAAACGACAAAAGGCATACTTTGATGCCCATGTGAAGGACAAAGGTTTGAAAGCTGGAGATCTAGTTTTAGTCTACACATTGAAACAACACGCAAGGAAACTAGAAAAGAGAGGCTACGGACCTATGATAATAAATAGGATCTCCACAAGTGGAGCAGTGCAACTAGCCACATTAGAGGGTGATGTTCTCCCAAACTATATTAGCGGATGCAGAGCCAAGTTGTATCAGGAACCCCTCACAGAGGAAATGCTAAGTCGACTCAAGACGGCTAAGAAACATAAAGAGGAGGAAAAACGAATTCGAGAAGAAGCACAGGCAGAGGCCTTAGAGCACATCAGACGAATGAAGCTGAGGAGACAAGGGAGGGATCAGCCTATGCCTGACCCTCAAGAGTCCCCAGGTTATCACATGGCCATGTGTGAGGTTTTCGGTGAACATTCCCATAGAATAATCGATCGAAGACCTTTTGTAACCCTAGAAATCGGACAAGGAGACAATCCAACTAGTGTGAGAGCTTTAATTGATTCAGGAGCCGCCACTAGTGCAGTTCGGCTTTCTTACTGCCAACAACTGCAATTGGAGATAAAACCCCTGGAAGCATATCTGATAGGTTTAGGAGGTGTCGAAACCCCTTGCATGGGAGAGGTGGAGCTTCCTCTCTACATTCAGGAGGTAATAATGCCAGTAAAAGTGCTAGTATGTGAAGACGAGGATCTTACCGAACCTCTTATCTTAGGCCAAGATTGGATCTATGATCATGCAGTCAACCTCAACCTAAGAAGTGGACTTCTTTAGGCTTGGGTAGGCCAAAGTCGTCTTACGATTGAATTAGAAAATCAAGCACTCAAATCCTTAAAATGGACACCAACTCCTGGTCCCTCCAGGAATCCACATGAAGTTAATAATGTTGTTCCTGTCCCGAGTTCTATGGTGCAGAGGAGTGTCCAGCTTACTGAAGGTACAGGAGCCAATAGGAAGTTCCCAATTGATCCAAAGAAGAATCTAAACTGGAAGACCGAACATCATTCGACACGAAGGAGACCACTGATCAAGAAGCAAGAGCGCCAATCCTTGCAATACAGAGCACCTTGTGGGGTGAAGCAGATCGGGATACGCAAAGGGGAGAACACCGCAGCTCCAGAGACAGGCTCTCAAATAAGCATCAGGCGAGCCTCACCATCAAGGAACAAAGTGAAGAAGCCCCCTAGGATAACTCCTAGGCATACCATTTCTATTTGGGTTCCTAAGCGGTCAATGAAGGCCATCCCTAATGCTAGACAGATATGGGTGCACAAGGCCTGCTTACAAGCCCAAATTACTTCACCTTCAGGCACTAGGATGAAGCAACTTTCACAAGCACTCGTGGCCAACAACTCACAAAAGATACCTACACCTCTCACTGTCTCCACTCCAATCAACCCTAGGAATGTCTGGAAATGGGTACCCAAAAGGTCCCAAATACATCACACTCTCATCCAGAAATCTTCACCTGTCTTTAGTTCTAAGAGCTACGAATCCTCTATCAAAGTTTGGAGAATTAAACTGTGTATCAAACCCCCTGACCCAATTTTGTAAATCCGTCCACTCTAACACAGGAGCATTCTGAGCCCATTGCATAACCAAAGTATGCATCTAGGATGACACTCACCTCTAATCACCACTCACATCTATCACAAACACTTCACCACTAACCACTGACCTCCGGGATTGTCATGTTAGTATTGTGAAGGGAACACCATTACATCTTGTTTCCTATGCAACACTAATGTGCCTTTCTTCTTCCAACAGATAAGCAACCTACTCTCATGGCAACAGCAGCAGGCACAAGCTCTCAGGCAGGCTCTGGTGCTCAAATCAATTGGGATGCCATGCCGGTGGAGGCCCCACCAACAGCTCGGCCTGAAGAGTTCGTGAACGTGCGGAGAATTCCTATTCGAGATCCACCAAATGGCCTAACCGAAAGAGTAAAAGGGTGCTCTCATTGGTTCAATGAGATGACAGGAGACTTGGGAGACGCAGATCATATATGGGAGTCCAAGATGGAGTGTGGAGGAGTATGGTGGACCTTCTAGTTCTTTTCAAGAGAATTCGAAACTTACAGAATGCAGCTCCACTTCAAGATATCTGGCAAAAAGCAGGATTAAAAACTTATTTTAGTGCAGCTCTGCCTAAACCCGATTTCCTCAGGTGCTACTACCTAATTGCCACACTGAAGCCGACAGGTGATAAAGATCATTCAGGCACATTCTGGGTGCCCTCCTTATCAAACCGGGAAGAAATGAGGAAGTTTGAATTGAATATTACCTTAATCAGGGAAGCCCTTCAAATGTATGGCACTCACGTACCGTCGGATCGCGATCCCTTGATACCAGACTCAATGAAGAGCAACAGAATCAAAAAGTTAAAGGAAATGTGTGCCCTCACCCCTAACATCGTCATACCTCTGCGAATGTGCCTACAACACTTCGCATTTCCAGCTCAAGACCGCTTCACCCAACCACACAAGAAAATATGGTATGGGTTATATCTAGGAGAGACTGGAAGCTTGCCCATTAAGATGCCTGTATGGATCTTGGACCAAGTGTATGAAGCAGGCAAGCGGGGTGTGAGGAAGCCTACTTTACACGGCTGCTGTGCGCTTACAAGGATTATTTATCGATGTCTTGCATATGATGTGCCGGTTGCTAGAGCCCTAAAATATTCACAGCTGGAGTTTTTCAAAGGATGGAAGTCAGGGAGCCAGCCTGCGAAACGAATGCGTGGATCACTCTCCTAGGTAATGATCCCTCACGAGGCCACGACCGAAGCTTCCCCCAAAGAAGAAGCCCAGGTCGCACCTTTCACGATCCATCTTCAAGGAGTTCAAGCAGGGGACGTGGTACAACCCACCCCATCCGCCCCTCCACTACCTACTGAGGCCGAGTTTGCATCTATGGCCACTTTAACTGAGGATCCCAATTTTGATTTTGAAAGATTCCTGCAAACGGCCCACTTATCTGATAGTGAAGATTTTCCTGACAATGCCGATCCGGGATCATCATTCCAAGGAGAACATCCACAGGGCGAGACAAGCAGGGTACATTTGGGAGAAGAGGCACCACATACTCATGGTCCTAGCACACAAAATCAGGAAGAAGAACGGGGGAATGAACCAGAGGAGAGTGAAGAGGAGGCCCCTGCTTACACAGCACAACTCAAGCGGCTATACAAGACAATCAAGCAGGTACAGAGAAGACATAAGATGATAGAAGAGGCGAACAGAGCCCTAGTGAACCAAATGCTACAAGCCGAGAATGTAGACCCTCATTTTGTTGAATCATTGAATCTGTTAGCGGACACATGTGGGATCGGGGAAGCAATGAGGACAATGGTCTATCGGGAGAACCCTACCTATGATCAACGAAGGATTGATACACGACCACGGCGAGGAAAAATGATTCAAATGGAAGTCTCTACTGCCTTGCCTACCACAATTTCAGAGGATGTTCACATGACTAGCCCAAGTCCCACTGATGAACAAGATGTAAATACACAGGTACCATCTCCACCGTCACCTTCCATTCAAGCCTCAGCACCCTTCTCCACTAGTCTTTCTGAACAACCGATATCCACCCATCATGAAACCATTGTACACACCTCCGTTTTTACATCCTCCCCCTTACCCACATCCATCACTTCCGCCCAAATTTGTGAATCTCACATAGGACATCCTGCCACTGATCAAACCATAATAGGTCACCCTTCCTATCTCCCCGCCCTTGGACAACCACTTGCCACTAGCCAGACCTTATCCCATCCTTTTCCATTCACCCACACATTTCCCCTCTCCCAAACCCTATCCACCACTTCCCTTGTAACTGCCTCAGGCTCAACCCAAGTCACACAACCGTCATTCTGGACAAACCTTGTAAATATACTCCAACAGGTGGAAAATTATAATAAAAAGTCCCTTCCCCAACCCCACTCCCCCACATTCACTGCCACCACTAACACACCACCTACCGTTCCCGTATTCACAATTCACACTTCACATACTATCACATCCGATCCCATGGATATTTCACCATCCACAGGAGCACCCACCGCCACGTCTGTTCCACCATCATCACATCTCACTTCACTCATAGGCACATCATCCACTTTTCCCTTCCCCATTTCCCGACCCTTTGCATGTTCCACCTCTACCCATGCATCCACATCATTTAGTAATGCACTAGACACCATGGTTGAAGCGGCCACTCAGCTTAAGCAAGAGTATAAGCTATTAGAAGAAAATAACACAGAGCTGTGCAATCTCTCGGCTCAACTCCAGGCACGAGTCAATGCCTTGGAACTAGGTAATACAGCACTACAACGCCAGCTGACTGACTTCCAACAATCGAAGACAGAACTCGAAGCTAAGTATGCAGAGACAGGCAAAGCTATGGAGGAACAACTCAGAGAACAAATGGGCCGCAATGCGAGACTTCAACGCAACATGGCTCTACTACGTCGCCATCTAGCAGCGGCTCAAGAAGAGAACAGAAGGCTACAACAACAAAACCAGGAGAACCTAGAAGCGGCCATGGAAAACACCCCGGGAGCACCCATCGACCCTGCTAAATTCCAAGCCATCCCCTCGGAAAACATACAACAAATATTGGAAACCTATGCCAATCTCTTAGAAGCACATGATCAGCTTGCTGACCAAGTCAAAGACCTACAGAAATCCCAAGTGCCTGCACCACACCAAACCTCACCAGAGCCGGAATTATCAGTAACCAATGAAGTACTAGAGCTACGTCAGCAGGTGGCCGAGTTAAAAATTAAGTTATTACAATATGAACAACCCCCCTCCCCACCTGATCAGCCAAGTGAAGAGGAGACCATTGCCATTCCGGTGGAAGAAACATTCGAAGATAATTATGAGCCACAACCTCTTCCAGGTGGCAGGATCACTGAAGAGGGACAGGATACGTATGAGGAACCCCCGTCAGCATGGATGAAGCAGGTAGAGGAGATGGGCCACACTCACGAAGAGCGGGTTGCAACCCAGATGCTAGCCATGAAAACCATAGAGGAGACCATACTCAAGTCTGAATATTTCTCGAACTTGGCTCCTAGGCGGTTGATAACTAGCTCAGAGTTACAATATAAACCTTATTTTGTATTGTTGGCGGACTACAATGCTGAGATCAAACGCATAACCAACAAGTATCCCTCTTTCGCAACACAGTTCGAACCCGAGGACATCCCAGAGGCAGCCAAAAAAGGGGCCATATTCCAGCCCATATGGAGGCAAAAGTTACTGGAGACCTATCCGGAAATGTTACGAACATGGGATCATGCTCCCATGCATCTGAAATATAACCCATGCTTTGGACCGGTACAAAGAAGACGCTCCTGGAAAGCATTCGCCATCAAGGTTCAGAACAATGTGAATTGCAAACAGTGGCTGAACTACCCCAAAATCGCACCACCAACAGGCCCACCTACAATAGCGTACATGATGGCTACCATCCGATATTGGCTTCCACGCCTCCACTCCATGCCAGATGTAGCTGCACAGATGCTACTCAAGATATTTGATATGATGCAGGTTGTGCTCAAAACCTTCCGCAACGTATGTAACATTCAGCCTCCGATTCCCGGCTTCATCAATGGTAATTATGACCTCCTGTATGATATGAGCACAACCCCAAGCATACGAGTTGCTTATGCATGGCACACACGCATCAGATATCTGCCCGCCTGCTATAAGCAAACTTTCGACGACATGTTCACCACGGGATTTTGGGAAGCACATTCAGAGGTATTTGCACCACGCCCAACCCACCTACTGCAACTATTTGCGTGCGAGCAAACAATGCATTCAGAGCTCTACACTACGCCACAACCTAACATGCCTGGAGCAGTGAATTGGGATGCCCTCCAGAGCGATTTGGTCCGGGGACTACGTATAAAAGAACAAGAATTGGCAACCGACCTCCTGCAAAAGTACATCGATCAAACAGTGGAGCAGAGGTCTGTCAGAGGCGACAGACCCTAGGGGGGGAAGAGTGTTGACAGTATACGGGAAGAAGCAAGTACGGACACACATGCAGATCTAGCACTAAGGCAACCCTTCATTTTTTTCAAAACCCTTACATCATTTTAAAGTGATTCTCATCACTAAAAACCCCTGTAAATACCATTTTCACCTTTTTGTAGCCTCATTTTGTACAAGCCGAGGAGTCCTCGAGCTTGAGGAGCCTTAGAAGTAGTTGCCTATCAATTTTCGTATTTTTTAGATCTTGTTTGAGCCCTCAATTAAACCCTGGAACCTAATTTTTGACTAGGCCGGACACTAGGTCTGGACAGGGCCAAAGCTAGGCAAAAACTATAAATAGAGCTATAGAGCTCATTTTTGGCAGCTTCTTGTAGTTTTGAGCTTGTATGAGAACTTTGTTGCAATAGAAGTGATTCCATTGTCTTTCTCTCTTTGTTCTTGCCGTGTGTGTGCGTGTGTGTGTGTATGTGTGTGCATGTTAGTGTGCTTCTCACTCACACATTTGTGCCTTTACTTGCTCGAGGTCTTCATACCATCCTCAAGTCTTCCCGGATTGACATTAAAGGAGGTGCTACTCATCACTGAGCTACACAAAGTCTCCAAAACAACAATTCAGTCCTGGTATTTTTTAGGAGAGTGGTTTGTGTTGAGAAAATTCGAATCAATATGCATTGTATGCCCTTGGATCGTTGCAAAATCCTGTGGTTCTATTGCACTGAGAAAATATTTTTAAAATAATTACAGACCGTCGGATCCGCACATGATCTATGGCTCATATCTGCACACGAAGACTTTTTAATGAATTCGCAAGGTGCTCAGCCCCGTTTGCGGCCAGCTGTTAGATGAATACACAATCCTAAGGCCTCTAATGAGGCACACAGATGGTCATCATTGCACTTCTAATCGAGCGCAACGGCTCAGTGCGATTTGCGACGATCTGTACTATTTGTGGCATATTGGATGGCTCTCCATAACATATGATGGCATGAATCAGCGCTAATTCTGGAGCACCGTCAGATCAAGCATCGATCTAAAGGGCACAATTGAATCTAGCCTCATTCTCTCACCTACTATACCCCTTCATGTTCTCTCTTCTGTGCTCTCCCAACACATGCGTAAGGATCTCCACCGTCGATGTTTTTAGATCGGACAACCAAAACTAATCCACGACTACGATTCACCGACGCTTGTGCTTATCCCTTGGATCAATCGACGATCAAGGGCTCATAGTGATCCAAATCTCATCTCACTCTAGTGTGCCCTCTTTCTAGAACTCCTTCGACCATTCACGTGAGAAATCAGCTGAGGATCTTTCCTGTTAGGTCTTTTTATATTAGCCATCGATTTTCAAAATCTAATGGCCTAAAATGCTTTGGCTTCAGACTTTAGATCACAAAATCTTTATATCAACATTTTAATGGAAAAACCACTGGTGGTTTTCAAACGTGCCCCTTAATCACAAATTCTTAATTCTAATCCCTAAAAATTAGGGATCCTTACAAGGCCCATCCTAAGTCCATTTTTCCCCTAATGGAAAAGAGGTTAGTGTACATCATACATAATGCATATGCACAAATTCCGCCTCTTGTGCATTACATTCACAATTGTGACTATGCACAGTCATGTAATGTGGCCCTATAATTTATGCATACTTTGGAGATACATGATATGAATGGTGAAAAAGACAAGTTTGTGCCATGAACACATTTTTTTTCACATCAAGGCTTCATATTCCTATTTGTGCTACTATAGAAAATCAAAGTAAGCTCTATATTGATGTATCTTTGGAATTTTGAGACGACTCAACCATTGAAAGATCAAGAGAGGGTAAGTCCATTCCTTTTTAGGGATCCACTTCTTGATAGATTCGTGCTTCTCATGGGCTTATGTTTTCTTTTTTGTATTTTGCTGATGCTTTTTTTTTATATCCACACTTGCTTTTCCTTCCATTTTGCTAGAACCGCTAATGTCTTAGGTTTCCACACCCACTTGGTCTTTATCATTGATTGTCTTGAGTTGCTTGCTCCTAGAGGTGAATGGTGGTGATCAACCTATTCTTTATCTTTCTCTACCTTTGCTTGTCTTTAGCTTCATTAATGATTTTTTTCTTCTGTGAAGGGATAATAGGATCAAATGATGATAAAAATTTCTTGGGAACCCAAATCTATGATCTTCCTTGTTGAGCTATCATGAACTTCTTAAGAACCCATAGTTATCGGCAATTTAGAGTTAAATAATAAGTTGGAAGAGCCTTCCTTGTCTTGCATGTTTCTTGTGGTTGATGAGATGGGATAAACTTCTTTTGTTATTCAATGTGTGATATCTCTATGATGTCCATTGAATTTTGTTGCATTCTTATTGTTTGCTTGTCTCTTTTTGGATGAGATTGATCTGCACATTCACTCTCAATGGGAGATTCATCATATGATCTGGCTAATTTTATCTTAGAAGAATGAAATATAATAAGTAAATAAATCAATATTGTGCTCTGCTCTCAGGATTTGCTTGAATTGGCTATGTGGTCATAATGATCAAGAGATTTGTCATAATAGTTTTTCATACACTTCACCATTTGAAATGGTCAAAGGCATCTGCCTAGGTCTTAAACCCTTCACATCAATTTTGTAGCTTGTCCATTGGTTTGGACACTATCTTGCACATTTTCTTGTGCGTTTTTGTATGTTGCTTGAAAATTTTGCTCTTGAGGTCATTCCCTAACTTGGAATCTAGAATTTACTTCATCATTTGTGTTCTTAAGAGGATTCTCAAAGGGATTAGTGTTTCTTGGTGGTCTATCTCAACTACCTTGCAAATGGGATCCATTGCCTAGATTACCTTCAACAAAAGGTTATGGATTAGGCCTTGTCTATAATTTGTGATGTATCTGCCAATAATAATTTCTTGCCTTGTCCTTGAACTTAGGAGATAATCTCCAAATGATATTGCTGTGAAACTCATACACTATCACTCTTTTAACAAGTGACGTTATAGCATTGCTAGTCCAAAATTGCTGACAAGTGAGCTTATCTATGTATAATTGCCTTCCAACAAGATTCGGATTGAAGTTACGGTAGTCTAGATGCATTGATAAGATCCATCCCAACTTTGAGTGTGGGTGGAACTTTGGGAGGCCCACTCTCACCATCACTTTTGTCTTGTTCAAACTCAATTTCTCCTTGTCCTTTGTGTGGTTTGGATCATAAGAGGCTATGTACACTTACCCTCTTGGTCTTTATAATAGTGTCCATAAATTCTAGCAGTAGGGAGTTGGCTAGCAATCAAACGATTAGGATTTCTAAGCAAAATCACCTATCCATTTGTTGTCTAAATAAACACCTAGTTGTAGGGAATTTTTAGTTCTAAAACTATAGGATAGTATGATAATCTTGACTAGAGGGGCCTACCCCTTTAGGTTTTATGGGTCCATCTTTCATGTCTTGGGAGGAGCCATTTGTTCCCAATTAAACTTAGACTCACTAGCTGACGAGGTCACACGAGAGTGACCAAATGCACATTGCTACTTCTTACATATGAGATGTGACTTCTAACCAAGCATCACGATCCTATTGTATTGTCCAATCACAAGTGCATGTACAAACTTTTTTGCACAAAACCTTTGTTAGATTAGGTTCATGCATGTTCGGGTGTTCTTGCGGAGAAGGATTAGAGGTTTCCAAGTTTGATATGTTAGATTTTGTTAGACTACCATGGTCTATCATTGGTCTACCTACATTGACCGAGGACCCTATATGGATCAAGGACCAAAGCTCGGGGGAGCCAAGGCTCTAGCATGAGTCTATACATGGATTGAGGTTATTCCATCTCCTCACAATGGCCATATGAGGAGTGTTTGGACATTATAGAAGAATCTAGGTGTGTACAAGGACAAGGGCTATTTAAGCTTGGGAGGAGAGTGATAGGTATCTAATTGGGATCTCACATTTGGTATCAACGCTTGGGTCAGAGACAAGAACCGACATCGACTTCATGATGTATCTTTAGACATAATATATGATTAAGATAGGAAATTTATTCCTCGATTTTGGAGAGACTTATTCCAAAGGTTGGATATTGAACTTGGAATTTTCATGGTCAAACATCCATAAACTGATGGACACATTTGACCAAAACCTAGAGGATATGCTTCATGCTTATGTAAATGAATGGAAAACTAAATAGAAAGATTACTTATAACAATTTGCTTATAGTAGTCCTAAGCTATGCTCCATGTGATATAGTCAATTTATGCTTATGTATGGGTTTCAACCAAAAGACCATTATGCAATAGGTATGCAATATGAGAAAAAGAAAAGTGAGGAAGCCCATGCTACAAAGGACTTCTTCGAAGATACAAGTGATATGATTAGTCTTGCGAAGTAAAGCATTAGGAAAGCTCATGATAGAGCTAGAGCTTATGCTAACCCTCAAGGAAGATAAATCAACTTTGAGATAAGAAATCAAGTCTATCTTAGATTTTCATCTAGATTTGAGACCATGAAGAAATGTTGTCCAAAATTGACTCTAAGGTGCTGTCATTCTCTCACAAAAGATAGCCCGCCTATCTCCAAATTCTAGTGGATGGCCACATCTATTGGTCTTTTCTATATGAGAGAAGTTGAATATTTGTGGAACTAACCACTCTATCCACCTTTGTACGCTACTTTCTACGATGTGCGTTATTACAACTGAGCCTTCATTGGAAGGATCAGTATTTGTGAAGGTTTTTCCCTTCTTATCGACTCACAGGAATTCCTCTAGAGATGATGAATAGAAGCTTATTTGGATGAAGGGGCTCTGTAACATTGCGTAGGACCACATACTCTTGTGTCATCATCTCCACTATGAGGTCTTTCGGAAACGGAGAAGTCTCACCCGAACAGAGTAACATTTCCAAAGGCCAACTTGCACAGAACGAAAATGCAACGTTATTCGCGATAGATAATGATATATACGCACGTCGGTAATATGGGCGGCTAACCGTGACTAGTGTTCTTAAAAATCCAGGATCCTTAATCATGAACGAACTTTATTAAATTCGAGACTGTTGAGAAGAAAAAACCGCATATACAACCTGGCCATGAACAGAAATTTACATGGAGCAAAACCCATCGGAATCACCTCACCACTACATAGTCTGGTTTAGAGAACCAAATAGGGCGGGAGAGAGCATTAGAAGGGACACATCAATAGCACTCCTTAAATAATGATCCCAGATATGTGAGTTCACTAGGAAAGATACGCTGATAGCATTCCTCCACTGCCAATTCATAAAACACAGATTTTACAAGCCATGTAGGAGCAACCAGAGCCGATTCGCTCAACCAGAAAAGAGTTTCCGAAGTTGTGAGGTATGTGAGGCTAAATTAGTCAGACGGCTACCACTTCATATGGCTTTTGAATGAGATAAGATCACTACTTAAATGAAAAATGGTAAAGGAAGAAAATGCAGGAGGCAAAAATATGAGCAGACATGTGTGATGTTCCCTATGGAAGTTCAAATATGAACATATTGCCCTACAGCACACATTTTCTGTTATCTAATGCATATACATTGATTCCTCGTTGATTACTTGAACCCAATGGCTGCATAGACCACATTACTGTTAATTTTACTCTGATCCGAATGGAGGGAGCGTTGCCCTCAAAGCATCTGTATTACACGCTTCACCGAAGGAGACGTGAAGCTTTGTAACCATCAATCCCAACTTAGAGACCGGTAATGTATGTTTCTTCTGATGATGAAGGATTCCATGTTGGAGTTACTTGTCCCTCGCCCAAACAGTAGAAGCTCCCTGCACATATAAATGCTGACAATTCTCTTCGCTCGGGAAGGCAGCTGATGCAGTTCCCATACATCTAGCTACGACGACTAGGTGGCGACTCGGGTATGCTGCGCAGCGACGGCTTCCACTCCTCGTTCCAAGAAACAGGAGCAACTTTCGACCTTGCTGGGTTCTCAAACTCGCGTAGGAAGGGTGATAGAATACCTTGCACGATTTGTAAGCACTCCGATCTATCTCTCAAGAGAGCTTCCAACTGTTTCCTCGAGACCACCATCTTCAGTCTCATTACTCCCTCCGACGGAGAATGCACGAGCTCTACAGAGTTTTTCTGTTGGTTCTCTGAAATTCCTGTTTCATCATGCCAATTATCCGCAAGATCTCCAATCTCTCTTTGGTTTTCATGTGCTTCCGATCTGCTTTGAGTGCAATCTGAGGAGTTGGCGAATGAAACCCTGCGTGCACGAGTGCTAGAGAGGACCTTCTTGGAAGATTCTGCAGGTGACTGGAAACTAGGAACTGCAACGCGAGGAACTAGAAAATAGAGATGTCCGGGAAGAAGCGAGCAGGTTCTATGGAGCGGGCGGGCACGATCTGCAAAGAAGCGTACGGTCTCCGAGAAGTAGATGTCGTGAGTGGGGTAATCCACGAGAACTTCCTTGACGAGGACTGGGGCAGGGTACCGCAAGCATCTTCCCTCCACCGTTACGATCTTCACGGTAGAAGATCTACTGGTGCATCTCAGCAGATGCAAAGCAGGGAAGCAGCCCATGGAAGTATCTTCAGAGAGGGAACGACGAGAACCACGAGTCCACGACTTGTTGCGAAATGTGCTTCCGCCTCGAGACTCTGAAAGGAGGGGCGGACATTCAACGCGACAGTCACCTCTGCATGAGAACCTCGCGAGGCTCAATGAAGAAGGTGCTAGTGTGCGAAGTCACGCAGTTGCGACTCGCGAGTGAAGAAGCTTAAAGACAGTCAAGCGCTTGCGGTTGAGGTGTGTAAAACACGGCACATGGGATGGGATGAGCAGTTAGAGAAGGCATTGCTTTTTAATTGTTTTGGAGGTGATTGCTAAAGTAGGTCCCATCCATCCGAGCTAATTGCGCTTACTCGAGGTCGACGGGAATGAGGAATCGAAGGATTCAAGTTTTACAGGCCTACGGGCCACAGGCTCACAAGTACGACTCGCGAGTAGCCTCTTTGATGCTTTACTGTTCACACTTGATGGGGAAAGTGTGACCCGGCCTGCCTCCTTGTCTGACCCGGCCTGCCTCCTTGTCTGCTCACTGCTACGGTCAGGACGGGCAACTGCAGAAGACTGGCAGTGGCAAATGGGTACACACATAGCTGGAGCGTTTCGTCCTTTTTGCCCGGCAGGCGCAAAGAAGAGACACTCTCCCGAGTCCCCACGCCTCACATGGAGTCAGGGAAATGCGTACACACATAGCTGGAGCGTTTCGTCTTTTTTTGTCCGGCAGGCCAGAAGAAGAGACAACTCCCGACTCCCCAGCGCCTCACATCGAGTCATATGAGGGAGTAAGGTCCCACGTTATCTTCCACTCACATGGTCTGTCTCAAGCTGTTCTTAGGCTCTAACGAGTTCTCTCGAGTCTCGTGACTCGTGAGGCCTGTCTTTACCCATGTTCCAAGGACGTGAGAAGTGGGAAACATTGAGGAAAATCTTTGTGAAGAATCTTGTGATAGACATTCGCTAGAAAATGTGAATATTATTTAAAAATCAAAAAATAAAAAAGCAAAAAATCAAAACTTGTGGATCTGTGGTGGATTTTCCTCTCCAATTTTGTGTGGTCTTCATGGAGGGGCCAGCTTACAATTAACTACTCTAGGGTTGGGTTCACTCTATTTCGGGTGGAACATGTATGGGGAGTCGGGTTGGGTTCACTCCCGTTTTTGTTTCATAGGTGGGTTTCACATAAGACGGTGGAAGTGGATTTTCATAGGAATAAGCTAATCAGCATATGCCATGTGACATGAGCAATTCACATAGGGGTGGAGCTTCCTAATCAATATGCTGCATCCATTCTCTTGGGAGACTTTTGTAATTTTTCTTTGACTTGCATCAATTTTATACTTTTTGTTTTTGCTCAAAAAATAAATAAATGTTGCAAGCGCATGGAACACTTGTTAGGAAAATGTATCGGTCCTTCCTCTCCGCTCTTGTTATGTTTTGTTGTCCACGTGGATTAAACATTATTTAAAAAACTGTTGTTTTTTATGTTTTTCAAAGAAAAGAGGCATTGTGCTATAATATCAAGAATTCTTCCAAGTTCTTTTTGCTTCACACAAGGAGGAGGTACAAAAAAGTAATTTTTTTTAAAACGGAAAGAAAGTAGATTCTGATGTAGTCGAGGTGGAACCCTAGCTCTGACGTAATCGAGATGGAACCCTAGCTCCCTCGACTCTCTTCGCCCGCGAGGGTTGTCCCTCTATCGCCACCCTTGCTGACGGAAGGGCTCTCCTCTGCATTACATCCCTCAGCGGGTGACTTATGCTGTTGAAATGGCGCTTCATGAATGTCACGAGGAAGGAGATAAGGAAGAGAGCTCACACACACACTCTCACTCTCAAGGAGAAGCACACACACAAATTGAGCCAAGGAAGAATGATCTTCTTCTTCTTCTTCTATTACATAAAAAAGGAATGTACAAGAATGACCCAAAAACAAGAATACAACAAGTGCAATATATAAAGATCAGTACGTAAGGAAAAACCTAATGTCCACGAATGAGTGAGCTGGCAAGGAATAAATGTGACATCACTCTTGGTAGATAAATCTAATAAAGCTCAATAAAGTATCCCTGACATATACCGGCGTGACCATTATACATGTCAGAGAAACGAAAAACTGGTACGTGTCATCCTAGATCATCACATGTTGAGCTTGATATCTCAACACTCCCCCTCAAGCTCAACGCCATATCCTGTAATCCAAGCATCTCCCGAAACTTCTTCAACTTCTCAGCTCCAATTGCTTTGGTGAAAATATCAGCAACCTGCTCATCTGTTCTCACATAAACAAGATCAATATCACCTGCTAATACCTTCTCTCTGATGAAGTGATAATGTACCTTGATATGCTTTGTTCTAGCATGGAAAACAAGGTTCTGTGCTAATTGTATGCTGCTAAGATTATCACAATAAATGGTGATAGCTTTTGCACTTCCATGCCTAAATCCGCAAGTAGCATCTCCCGCCATGATGTTTCACATGCTGCCATTGCAGCACCTCTATACTCAGCCTCTGTACTCGACAAAGCAACAGTGGGTTGCTTCTTGCTACTTCATGTAACAGCAAAACTCCCAAGTGAGAATAGAAAACCACTAGTAGATCTTCTATCTGGAATGCTACCAGCCCAATTGGCATCAATGTATCCATAAACCTACAAATCTACACAAGCCTCATAAAACAATGCATAATCCAAAGTAGCACTCACATAACATAGAGTGCGCCTCAGAGCATCCAAATGTGGCTTCCTAGGAACCTGCATAAACTGACTTCAAGTCCAATAGTATAACTTAGATCAGGCCTTGTAATTGTGAGATATATAAGACTTCCCACAATTTTCTTGTACATAGTAGCATTTTCCAATGCTTCACCTGATGTAGTGTCCAACTTCAAATGCTGATCTAATGGCATAGAAATTGGCTTACAATCAGCCATACCATATTTTTGGAGCATATTCAAGGCATATTGCCTTTGCGACATCCATATACCTGTTTCTGTATGTATAAACTCAATGCCCAAGAAATAGTGCAGCACACCAAGATCTTTCATGTCAAATTCCTGCATAAGAAGTTTCTTTACCTCTTTGATGCTTCCTTCATTATCACCAGCTACAATCAGGTCATCAACATAAATAGCCACAATAGTGATGCCATCATCAGCCTTCCTTGCATATAGTGAGTGATTTGCATCACACATAGAAAACCCAATGCTCATTAAGTAATCAGCAATCCTTGCATGCCATGCACGAGGGGCTTGCTTCAGCCCATACAAAGCCTTTTGCAACCTGCAAACATATTCTGGATGCTTTGAATCTTCATATTTTTCTTGTTGGTCCATATATACTTCTTCCTGTAACTCACCATGTAGGAAAGCATTCTTTAGCTACCAATTGTGCTTTATACCTGCTTATGCTACCATCAGCATTATGCTTTACCTTGTAAACCCATTTGCAGCCTATGGGTTTCTTTCCTTGTGGCAATGGAACCAGCTGCTTCCATGTATCATTTCCATAAAGTGAAGCCATCTCCTCATCCATAGCTTTTTCCCAATCTCCAATTCCAATTGCATCTTCAAAGCAAGAAGGTTCAACATCTTGTATTACCTTTGTCATGTAGCCATAATGACGAGCCATGTAACTATCATATGTCAATCGTTGCACTGAATTCTGCATCCTCCCAGATCTTCTTGGTCCTGGGTCACTTCTCCTCGTATCATATGCATGTGCCCTTCTTACTTCTGGAGTCTTCACAGGGGGCAATCCAAGTTCCTCATCAAGACTCTTTTCTGAACTGCTTGAATCTTCAACGTCTTCAAAACCTGCACATGTTTTATGACCAACAGAAAGCTTTTCTTTAGCTTTCTTGGATGTATTTGGTAAATTTGCTGGATTGAAATTTCCACATAATCTTCCACTCCATGGATTTGAGTTGGAACTACTGCTTGGTGATGCAGTCCACTCAAAACCTGAGATTCTGCACTTGATTTTTTAGCATTTTCTTTGTCATTTGGTTCAAGACTCAGTCTTTCTTTGGCATCTGCATAGAAGCTTGACATTTCATCAAATACCACATCTCTGCTCACCTTTACCTGTCATGTGAGTAGGTTATAACATTTATATCCCTTTTGCTCAAGGGAATATCCAATGAAGACACACTTTTCTACTTTTGGATCAAGCTTCGTCCTCAATTCATCTGGAACATGTACATATGCAATACAGCCAAAAACTTTCAGATGTGATAAGTTCGGCTTTTTACATGTAAACTTCTCTTCAGGTGTAACTTGATGTACAGCAGTAGTCGGAGTTCTGTTCATGATGTATACAGCAGTATGAATAGCTTCTGCCCAATAACAATGAGGCATATTCTTCTCAGCCGTCAAGGCTCTTGCTATTTCTGCAATATGTTTATTTTTGCATTCAGCAACGCCATTTTGTTGTGGTGTGTACCTGCATGAAAAATGATGCCGAATTCCATGATTTTTTAGAAAACTGTTGAACTCATTTGACATGTATTCACCTCCTCCATCAGATCTTAATGTCTGAATGTACTTCCTTTTCTGCTTTTCCACCATAGCTTTAAAATTCTGCAAGTGAGTGAACACCTCGCTCTTCTCTTTCATGAAATATACCCATAGTTTGCGTGTATGGTCATCAATGAAAGTAACATAGAACCTACAATCGCCCATAGATGTGGTCTTTGTTGGACCCCAAACATCTGCTAGTACATTCTCACTAACATGCTTGTCATGTGGAAATGATGCTCTTGACTGTTTACCAAATTGACATGCTGCACATACCTTTTGCATTTTTGCAACTTTGAAATTTGGTAGTCCATGGACAATCTCCTTTGACTACATCAATTTCAGCCTTTGCAAGTTTGCATGTCCAATCCGTTTGTCCCACATCTCTATATCTGCAATAACTCCTGCACCTTTTGCAAACATAGCTACATTCATTTCAAGAATCTTCATATTTAAGATGAACATCCTACCCACTTTGTTTCCTTTGGCAACCAATCGTCCATCCTGCTTGTACTCTTCTACATATAATCCATCAGCATTGAACCTGACTTGTAATCCCTGGTCAACCATTTGTCCAACAGAAACCAGATCCTTTGTTATATTTGGAACATGCAGCACATCAGCAAGATGTTTTACCTTCCCATCCTCCATAGAAAATGCTATGTTTCCTATATGCTCAATTGGATGCGATGTATCATCACCTGTTTCAACATATCCAGGAACTGGCATTTTCTGCAAACTACTAAACCATTCTGCATGACTGGTCATGTGATTTGAAGCACTTGAATCAACATACCAGACATTATCATTCGATTTTGAAATACCAGTAGACATCGTATTCATCATGTGATGTTGAACCATGAACAGCTTCTCAGAATCATCAACACTTGTGGATGCATAGTTGTTTTGCTGCCTTCTGTTATTTTGATTCGTCAACCTGCAATCACGTTCAAAGTGTCCAAGTTTACCACAATTCCAGCATCCTTTACTATCATTGCCTGAATCATTTCTTTGGAAATTTCTGCGACCTCTTTGGCTCCCCCTGCCTCGAAACTGTCCTCTTCCTCCCGCATGATTCTGTTGTTGACTTTGGTCTTGGTTACTATTTCCTCTTCCACTTGTGAAACTTCTACGTCTGCCTCTTCCTCTGCCAGAGTAGAATACCTGCTCAGTACTGGGCTTTCCTTGTGAGTTTGAATCCTCACCAAGATTCTTTTCTTCAATAATCAGCATAGATACCAGATCATCAAAATTTGGAATATTTTCCTGGTTTGTATAGAAGTTCTGAACTGCTTGTATGTAGCTCCTAAACCACGAAGGCATACTTCCACCTTATCATCATCATCTACATTCACTCCAATAGATGCAAGTGACACACATATGCTTTTGATTTTCAGGGTATAGTCACTTACCGACATGCTCTCCAAGGTATGCAGCTCATTCTTGAGTTGCAATTTTCGTGCCTTTGTATTGATCTCATACAATGTGACCAAACTGTTCCAAGCCTCTTTCGGAGTCTTGGCATCCTGTATGTCCCCAATCCTGCTATCATGTATGCTAACAGATAGCCGATACATTACCTTTCGTGCTCCTTGATTCCATTCCTCATATGCTCTTATCTGTTCTGCAGTCTGATTCCTCTCTGGTAACTGTGGAGCATTTTTGTTCTCTCCTTTGATGTACTTCCAGTAGCCTTTTCCCATCAGGAAATTCCTCATTCTGAATCTCCAAGCATGGAAGTTGTTCTTGTCCAGCTTATCGCTCATAAGCTGACTCATTCCATTTGTGTTTGCCATTTCTGCAACAATGCACAACACTGCAAACCACTACAAGCAGCACTTCTGCTTGAACATTGTCGCACTATGACGTGATAGTTTGATCTCAGAAAAACATAGTTTTCATGTATCAACGGTACACGAAATCGGTTGAAATTCTAGATCTAGAATATATGAGTGGTGCCGTACACAACGCAAGTTACAGTTTCTGAAACTAACCTGGTTTTTCTACGGGCCCCACCTTACGGGTTCGAAACAGAGGTCGAGATGCCTCCAAAACTTCAATCTGACAAAAACGAGTGACCCTAAAGGAATAACTCACGAAAATATTTTGAGGTCTTCTACCTTCACGCCGATTTTTGTAGCAAATGGAGGTCGTTTGTGAATCATGTTTTCTCCACGCCTTGCTCTGTACTCTTCACCATCGCCTTCTCCACGAGCTCTCTACAACCACGCTGGCTCTGATACCATTTCATGAGGAAGGAGATAAGGAAGAGAGCTCACACACACACACTCTCACTCTCAAGGAGAAGCACACACACAGATTGAGCCAAGGAAGAATGATCTTCTTCTTCTTCTTCTATTACATAAAAAAAGAATGTACACATAAAAACAAGAATACAACAAGTGCAATATATAAAGATCAGTACATAAGGAAAAACCTGATGTCCACGAATGAGTGAGCTGGCAAGGAACAAATGTGCCATCACTCTCGGTAGATAAATCTAATAAAGCTCAATGAAGTATCCCTGACATATATCGGTGTGACCATTATACATGTCAGAGAAAACGAAAAACCGATACGTGTCATCCTGGATCATCACATGTTGAGCTTGATATCTCAACAATGAAGCCCTACAGAATGTGATAACTTCTGGGTTGAACCTCGATGGGCCGGGAGGTAATGTACCTAATTGTTTCTCTGAGTATGAACATCTCAAGACGAACCCAGAACAAGAGGCTTGGAACCCCATTATGTCGGGTATTATTGGTGACTATGCTAGAAGTGCGAGAAATGGTATGGCTAACCCTAACCTTGGGCTAGCCCCAAAATCTAATACTTCTATTGGTGTTAAGTTACAGTCTTCTTCAAAAGATTCTACTGGAAAAAATCATTGGCATAATGTCTCTACCTCTAAAGGTTTACAAAACCTTAGCAACATGGGGGCCTATGCAGCTGTCCTGCAACGACAACAACAAGGTTTTTGTTCCATGTTTGAAAACCATTCCTTTAAAGGTAACCCTATCTCTTACTTTGATAGTGAGGGTAAACAAAAAGTTAATGAGGATGTGAATAAAGATGGAACTATGGATTTTGAAGCTAAGGCTAACAAGATTAATCTTGACTCGAAAATTGAAGATAATGAGGATAGCATTCTAATAATAGACAAGAACTCCCTAAATAGTTGGCATAACATCTTGTATGAGAAAGTTATGATTGGACTATGTCATCATCCTAGACCTGCTCAAAAAGTCCTTAGAGCTTGGATTAAAAATTAAATGGATTAATAGAGGAATGATGGTCAAGCATGTTCAATTTCTCCCAAATATTTTTTACCTTTTTTTTTAGGATGCTAAAAGTGTAATGTAGGTAATGTCTAAAGGACATTGGGTTATTAGAAATGTACCCGTTTCTTTGTTCAAATGGTACCCTGGGTTCAACCCAAGAGGGGCTAAACCCACAGAAGTGTCTATCTAGGTTGAGTTTCCTGATTTGCCCGTAGAGTTTTATCCCTGGGTTAAGCAAATTGGAAAATTACTTGGTAAAGTGCTTGGGCAAAAATCCATGAATGGGTTCAACCCCAAATGGACCCACAAATTCTGGTTGAATTGGACATCTTCAAAGAAGTTAAGACTTCTATCACATTAAAGGATACTGAAGGATGTAAGCTGCATGAGCAAAAGGTGAGCTATAAGAATCTCCCTAATGCCTGCTTTAATTGCTTCATACAAGGGCATCTAATTAAAGATTGTCCTCTAATTAAATGCTTTTAGCCATAGCTTCCTTTCTTCTAACTTAAATTTTGAGTGGTGAATCATAAAAATCTTTACACTGAGCACTAAGATCCAAGTAAATCTTTGAACAAGAAAATGCGTGATTTTGAGAACTTCACTTGTAGACCTCTACATATGAATGTTCCTACTTGTAAGACACACAACCTGAAGAGAATCAGATCATGAGACTTTTGTTGTAGCTTGATTAACTTGTGAATTAGATGTAAACAAAAGATTTCCTAATTCTCATGATCAGGCTAAGATAAATCTAAGATAAACTCGATGCTATTCTCAGAAGAAGACTCTCTACACATGTATCACTCATAGACTTGAACTCTATTGGTTCTAATCTCTTTTATTCTTGATATCATTGACTTATATATATATTTGTACTCATTTTGTATCTATTACATGACTCTCTATCATTCTTATAAGTATTCATGGCTATATTACAAGGATTTTCACTCATAATGTACATATGTGTACAAGCTATGTCTTTCTTGAACTTCTTGATTTTCTTTTGATCTTTGAGCTGCTTCAATCACTTCATAATCAACAATTATTGATTGATTTGCACCAACATTATATAAAGTCAAAAGAAACTTAGATGGATCAATTTCCAGGTACAAGGCAAGATTAATTGCCAAAGGATGCTCACAACCTCATGGTATAGACTATGAGGAACTTGTACATTACATGGAAGCAATATACATACACTTTTGGCTATCATTTTCTTGCTCCTTCATTTCTCTGCATCATCTTCTTCAATAATAGTAAACTTGTAGAGGCTACTTCTCTATCTAAAAATTTACAGATTGGATGAATGAGCATTTATTGGAAAGGTATTAGTGTCTTGTTTTTCTATCTTAGGGTCTATCTCTATCCATCCCTAAAAAATAGGAGGTACTAGTGTTGAATGTTAGGTTCTTTCCAAAAGCATAATTTCTTATTTCTTGTACTCTTGTGCATTTTATATGCTCATGTGTATCACTCCTTCCAAAGGAGTGGTATGCAATTGTAATCATGTTGGCTACTATGACATTTGAAGTTGATTGTTTCATCCAAAGATAGCAAGTTTTTTGAGCTAGTCAATGCACAAACCTATTTGTTTTGTATCGACTCTTTCTCCTTGATGCTTCAAAGTCCATAGTGAATTTTATTCCACTTATCACATGCCTATAAGGTCTATTTGAGTCTCCATAAGCTCATAGGCTGGTCCTATGCTGGTTGGTTGGACCAAACTTGATCACTTCACAACTCACTTTTCTACCTCTTACAAGCTTCTTCAAATTCTTTCAGTCATTTTGTAACTTTTCCTTTGATGAATAGAGCTCTCCTTTGGCTGTCGATCTTCTTTCGTCCTCATGATGCCATTGTGATATATCTTGTGTGATTTGTTTAGTTGATCATTCACTTGTAGATGGTATTGGAACTTGTATGTGAGATCTATTTTGAGTGTTATCTCCTGTAACTTAGAGTTTTCATGGTTTGAAGAAAGTCATCAGACTTCGAAGTGAATGCATTAGTGTTAACACTCAAGAGAAGTGCTTTCTAATATTATATTTTAATTCTACAGGAAAAATGGCGTGAAATAGGCACTTGAACCACTCAATTCGGTGCTATATTTATGTAGATATGAGCATTTGAAGTTTTCAGCCATACCTAGTCATGTTTTCAAAAAATTGCATTTTTATCAATCTTATTCTTTTCATCAAAATCTCAATGGATCTCATGGTTAGTTTAACTTCTATATTTTGTGGATGATTGATTTGAGGCTTGTGAAGCACTGGTCTTTAAGCAACAATCAAGTAAGCTTGTTCTTGGATTGACAATTTTAAAGAGAATTCCTTTCCTTTTGATGTGTCATCAAGTCCCTAATGCTACAATGAGACAAATATGCTAGAAAGTGAAAAATCTTCCTTAGAATGGAAACATTTACCTCACATAAGTCAATGCAGAATCATCCTTCCTAATCAGTAGGGCCTCATGAAAAAAAGGCTTATTTTGGAAGTCATTATTTTAGTTTGGAAATGGTCAACTATGCTACGAAAAGCAACGATTGGATATGGCGTTTGAGATGAAAATGCATGCTAGAATTTTCTATTAATCTTCGAATTGTGGTAATTCTAATGCCCCTCCCTTTTTGCTACTACAACAAACTCAGTTATTTGGTTACTCAATGATATGACGATCAACATTAATTCATATAGGCTCTTGCGTAGGCCCTTATGGGGACATTAATTCTAGCCTACCCAAAGTTCGCCTAATCAAAGATGCATGTGAAATATAGAATGAAGTAGACACATGTGAATTACACACACACACATATTATATATTGTCTTTTTGGGGATTATCCTTCGTTTCTCAAAATTCATAATCTAAGTACAGTCTAGAAAGGAATAAGAGGAGAGGAGAGACTGAAAGAAAACGGTAGAGGCATAGTGAAGGCGGAAGAAAGAGTAAGAGAGTTAAGATCACATACACATTTCATGTCTGCATTCTTCTATACGCTCCCACATCTATACAGAGGTTTACAAACCACGGTAAAGACATTCATATACAAATTTCCACATCTTCATTTCCAAAGGTTAGAAGTATAGTAAGAGGGACGTATAATTCACTTCAAGATCATGGAATGATGAAATTAGACAAAAGAAGCAAATGAAGGAAATACAAAGTGATAGCAAAATATGTAGGTGATAAGGGAAATAAACTAAGATTTGAATAGGTCAATAAGAGAGCAAAAATATGGATTTTCTGGTTTCTAAAGATGACAAGTGTTCTCCATAGAGCCAGAAGGCTCCAAAGCGTCATCTACCGGCATCAAGTGGGTGATTGACAAGCACTAAATGCATGGAAACCAAGAAGCATCAGACATACCCAAGCTTGTCGCATACCAAAACATATAACGCAAAGTTCTACACACTGTGATATTCAGACCTACAAAAAAGCATTATTTTTAGAGAAAAAAGAGGCTTCAAAACTTTGATTGGAAATATGTTACCTCATTCTAGAGCTCATTGTGCCTCAAATGCAAGAAAAAATTTATACCCCTTTGATACAATCTTTTCTCACCATAAATACTCCATATGAGCAAAAACAAAACGAAGAAAAAGGGAGAAAAAAGGAGAGTTGCACAATTTATCAAGAGCTCACTTCTTAGAATGGAAGAAATAATTGATTAGGAAGATAGGTGCCTTATTCCTAGCCATGGAATGTGTGCATGGTGGATTGGGGATGGGTTCTTGATGATACATCAAGGGGCTTCTGAGGATGAGTCTTGTGTTTCTTCCTTGGTCACCAAATATTTCATGTTTTTATTTGTTATAATGTATGATGTTTTTGATGTTTTGTTTTGTTGAGTTGAAGGTGAGAAGTGAAAGAAACATAACTTTCTAGTTTTGAAGTGACTTTCTGCTTTGGCATCTTAGGGAGTTGAGTATAGTAAGTGATTAGCACTATTTTTGCATGGTCTAATGTTGTATAATTATAGGTGCAAGTGGCCAAAGACATGGGTTTTGAGGGTCCAAAGTGTTAGGTATGCTCAATGCCTCACCTTTATGTACCACCACCATGAATAGTCTATTTTATAAGCCCCCCATTATGAGGCCAAGCCATGTGAGAGTGTTCGACATTGGTAGGTTCTTGACTTTGAGGTCAGATGAGGTACACAATAGATTGTGGGTGGATATTTAGGAAGATTACTTCTAAACCATTGGATTTGGGATTGATACTATGTGAGAATCAACACAAATCAAGGGCTAGAGACAAATTAGCTTTCTTACTTAGGAAAGTGTCTATTTGATGTGGGCCATTGGATCTAGAATTTCACTACTGAAGGCTCTTGTTTTTCAAGACTCTTTTGCTCTAATGACCATTATTTGCATATTACTAGTCCTGGCAATTGGCACAACTTTTCATGTTATGCAATCCGAAGAAGGCATTGTATGGGAAGAAATAATCCCTAAGATCATTCTACCAGCACATAGATGTTGCAAGCGACATGAAGGTCTTTGGTAGCCTTATCTACTTATGGAGTACCATACAGGATATCATCTTTAAATTCATATTTTTTAGTAGCTTTGGAAACAGGCCTCATGAAGGATATTCAAGACTTTCTAAGAAAGCACACTTGAGATAGATACTTGAAACGGTCTACTATCCAATCAAGAAGAGTGCAATAAGTTTTCTTTACAAAAGATCTACTCTAGATACATCTTTTAAGACTTGGCATTGGGCCAAGGAGGTAGTTCAACTTTGGGTGGACAATGAGGCAGGTGTTAGAGATGGTCAATTCTCGTTGTTTCTATGGAAGAGTAGGCATCTCTTTTTCCTTCATAGCTAGGAAAGAGGTAATGTGAGTCTCCAGTGAGATCGTCTGAGCCTTAAGTTGTTCTATTAAAGAGGTCATGCTACCAATGTCTCTCTCTAACCTTAAGGTTTGTTCTTTTAGCTCAATAAATTGCTTGTGTCAAAAAAACTCATCATGAAGATCTACATAGGAATATTCCTCTTCTTGCTCAACCTTTTTTCTCTAATTCTTCTTCTTGCTCTACCTCTTCCATTCTATGGTCCAAATCCTCTATTTGTTGTTGCTTAGGTGGAGAAGTACCCTCTAAAGGTTTCTTACCCTTAAGATCCATGTTTACTCCCCCCGTTTACTAACTAGAGTGTTTACAACCAATGCAAGTAAATTTTATAAATAAGAAAGAGAGAAAAATAGCACTAGAACACGTTCATGATACAACTAAAGTCTTGCAGAGCAAACTGAAGTGATGTTGCAAGTGTCAAGGCTTTGATTTGCAATCCTCACCAAGCCCAAATGAAAATTTGAAATGTTCGCTTGGTCCGAGAGGGGTCTCAACAGCGAAAACCAATTAAAACCAATGAAAATGATGCCAAGAGTAAGAATAGGCAAACTAATTGGGAAGAGTACTTACCTATATGAAAGCTTGTATATAATAGTGCCAAGCACTCTTCCACTGTGCATAGTCCATTTGTGTTTATGTATGGGTTTCAACCAATAGCTCCTTATGCACTAGGATTGAAGCATGAGAAAGTCCAACCTACAAAGGACTTCTTGGAAGAGATGAATGATATGCTTAGGCTTTCTAAAGACAGCATTAGGAGAGCTCAGGATAGGGCTAGAGCCGATGCTGACCCTTAATGGAGAGAAATCAACTTTGAGGTAGGAGAGAAAGTCTATCTTAGATTTCCCTCTAGGTATGAAATCGTGAAGACATGACCTTCTCCAAAACTATCTCCTAGGTATTGTGGACCATTCCCTATACTAAAGAGAATAGGAAATATGGCTTACCATCTCCAACTTCCACAGAGTAGTCAGATCCATCTAGTATTTCATGTTAGTCAACTTACGAAGAGGCTCCATGAATTCGACAATCTTATTCTAGATAGTGAAGTAGTAGAGCCTATTTCTATTCAACCTATTCCACATGATCCTAAAAGCATACTATGTACTCGAGAAACACATTAAAGAGTGCCTAGTAAAGTGGAAAGATAATTTAGAAGATACTGCTACATGGAGCACATTAGTAACCTTCAGAGATAGTTTCCCACCTTTATGAAGACTTCACCAGAGTCTTCTTAAGGGAAGGATATGGGGAAACATTACTGAGAGATGACCATGTACACCAGGTACATGGGGTTTAGCGGGAGCGATTTACTACATTCTTTATCTTTCTCACCTATGCCTTCCATAATTAGCTTGAGGAAAACCCTGCATTTAATGGGAAGGAAATGTTATGTAAGTGGTGGGAATCACCTCTTACAATAGTGATTAGTATGGGTGCCATAATCACCTCTTATAATGGTGAGTAGCATGAGGCCATGTGGCACTCATCGATAGTAACCATCTGGGTGGTTGCATGGAGAGACAGAGAGAGGTATATGTAGGAAGTCACATTATGTGCATAGACTTTCCCTAAGCAAAACCTATGGAGAAGATCATCGAGAGGAGATCCAATCATAGCACATAACATGTTGTATGTGACAAAATTATACATAGTAAAGCTAGGTAGTGTATCATTGCCAATAGACTTTTAGTAGCACAAGTACATAATGCAAATGTAGTTCAAGTCAATGCTAATCCTACTTGGAGCAAAGAAGAGTTTGAAAATTATCTCAACGCTATGGGTAACAAGATTTCAGTTCAATCATTTATTTTTATGAAAGTAACTAACAATGATAGGTCAATTTCTATTTTACACGATGATGGTAGCTTATATGATTTTATTTCTCAATCTTTAGCTTCTAAACGACAACTCAAATCTTCTCCATCTCTTTATAAATTTAAGGTTGCATTTCAAGAAAATACGTACAATTTTACATGTGAATTTAGTAATGTTTAAATTTGTATAGGTCCTTGTAGTGATATTCTAATTATTCCTTTACAATCATATGATGATGCCATACTAGGAATGCCTTTTTTCATGATTGTAGTCCATGCATTAACAATAAAGGATATACTTAAGGTTTTGGGTATAAAACTAGCATATATTTTTGAAATATGCTAAACATGATATTTACATATTCCCATTAACAAGTCATACAAAAAAAAAAGCATGCACTTCTTATATTCTATATGCTAATAACAGAAAAAAACATAAAACTTCACAACTAGATGCCCATCAAACATGCATGGATTATTTTAGTCATTGTTTTATTCTTTATTATCTATTACAATTATCATATTTTAGAGGAGTTCGAGGCCATTGTACTTAACTTATTCTTGGCAACTCCTCTTCACATAAGGCACCCAATAAGCATAGAATTTGCATCAAATTATATGCCTAGTTCGTCTCCCAATGGGGTTCCTTTTTTTGTGGAAAAAAGGAATCAAACCTATAGGAGGTGCATAGATTAGCGTGCTTTGAATAAAGTGATTGATAAGAACAAATATCAAATACCACATGTAGATAATTTACTATACAAACAAAGAAGAACAAATTTATTCAACAAAATTGATCTTAAATTTGGTTATTGTTAAATCTAATGCATTTTGGATTAAAAATGCATTTGACACACGTCAACAAATGATGAAAAATATATCTCTTGATTACCAAGGTATTTTTCTTGTTTTTTTTGATGATGTTCTATTTTTTAGTAAAAATGATGAAAAGAATTTGGCTATAGTTTTACATTTGTTACAAAAAAAAACATTGTATCAAAAGTCCCAAAATATTTTGTTCTTTCAAGTATGACTTGAATATTTTAGGATCTATAGTTTCTAGCAAAGGATTCCATGTTGATCCTAAAATTTTTGTTAAAGATTGACACATTCTTAAATTTGCTAATGAAGTGTGATCTTTTCTTGGTTTAACTAGTTTTAGTCATCAATATATTTTTCATATTTAGTTCTTCCATTAATTTGTTATTGAAGAAAAAAGCTAATTTTATATGGGGATCACAACAAAAATGATCACATGAAACACTCAAAGATACTCTTTCCCATGCACCTATTGTTGGAGTTCAAGGTCTACGGAAACACACAAACAGCACAAGGAAGAAGAAGCTTGGAACACAACACACAATGTTGAATGTATTACCACTAGAATGTAGAAAGATAAGTAAGCCGTTAGGGAAATAGGCATATATAGAAGCCGAGGGAAAAAAACCTCCTAAAGAGGGAAAAAAGTGCCCCGACAATCCTAGTGTGTTCACACACATCACTACCTAAATATATCAACAAATCCCTCTTGGGAATGATGCAGTGAACAAGGAACTAGCACTCATGTATAAGGAAGTGCCAAGCTATGTGGAATCAATCCACAAAAGAAAGTAATCCCAAAGCTTTGTGGAAAGCTTCATACTTCTCCCTAGGCAAATCCCTCGTGAAAAGGTCTGCAATGTTCTCCTGTGTGGGCACATATGCCAAGCTAATCTCTCCAGAAGAGAACCTCTCCTCGACATAATGATAATTCACCTCGATGTGCTTAGTGCGAGCATGGAACACAGGGTTCCTCGCAGATGTCAATGCGCTCTGATTGTCAGTGAAGATGGTGGTGGCAGAAGACTGACCAACACCCAAATCAGTCATAAGGCATCTGAGCCACACACTCTCAACAGTCGCTGTGAAAGTTGCCCTATACTTAGCCTCACAACTAGAAGTGGCCACAGTAGGTTGCTTCTTGCTCAACCAAGATATGCATGAGCTACCAAGCATGAAGCAAAAGCCACTAGTGGACACACGAGTGTCATAGCAACTAGCCCAATCAAATTCAGAAAAAAGCATGTAAAGCTGGCAGTAGTGATCCCCCCTTGGGATAGAACAATCCAGTAATCGGGTACCACACAAGTAGCAAAAATTGCGCTTAACTGCCTACCAATGCTTGACACCTAGGCAATGCATAAACCTGCTCATCTATGAGACAACAAATTGAATATCTGGCCGAGTAATGCATAAGTAAATCAAACATCCAACACCCTGCTGATAGATAACACCATCAAATGCATCTCCAGCATCATGAAGACTCAATCATAAACATGTCTCCATAGGAATGGCAATATATTTACAATCTTCAAAGCCAAAACACTACAATAATGTATCAATATATTTCGTTTGACACAAAACCATTCCACCATCAACTTGCATAAACTAAATGCCCAAATAATGATGCAAATGCCCCAAATCAGACATCTCAAATGAGGCATGCAAATCAACCTTGAAATTAGCAACATGCTTATCATGAGGACCAGTCCATAGCATGTCATCGACATATACAACAATGATCAGAAGCACATCATTTGCACGCTTAACATATAAGGTGTTCTCAGTTGGACTATTCTCAAAACCATGTGCAATCAGATAGGCATGTATCTTTTCATACCAAGCACGTGGTGCTTGCTTTAAACCATATAATGCCTTCTTTAACCTGCACACCTATTTTTCATGCCCTTTCTACACAAGCCATGGGGCTAAAAAAACATACACTTCTTCATGCAATTCACCGTTCAGAAATGTAGTTTTAATGTCCAAATGATGTACATTCCAACCATGATGAGCTACAAGTGCATCGATGCTATGAACAATAGTCATTTGGAATGTAGGTGCAAAGGTATCATCAAAATCAATGCCTCTTTCCTGCACATAACCTTTTGCAACAAGCCTAGCCTTATACCTATCAACTGTTCCATCAATTTTATGCTTCAGGTTGTATACCCACTTAGTGCCAATGGCCTTCTTGCCATGAGGCAAGTCACATAAAGACCAGGTACCATTTTTCATGATAGCATCATATTCAGATTGCATTGCAACCATCCAATGTTTAGAATGTTGTGCTTCATCAAATGAAACAGACTCAATCTCATCACAAAGACTAGAGGCAGCCATAGCATAGCAATCTGATGCAAAAGAGGCACTATCAGAGCTTGAACAACTATTGTATGATAGAGGTGCACTAGCCATTTTGGCATAGTTTTTGCTTCCTCAATATCAACTCTCTCAACAACAAGTGTATCATGTAAATCTACATCAGAAATAGAATGATCTGCATCATCACATGAAACCTGTAAAGGTTGAGAAGTTGCCTCATTTGGACCACCACTAGACTGCCCACCTATAAAGAGAGGCAACAATGTATCATACATGTCCTTAGAGTTATCAGATGTCTCCTTAGTACATGAACGTAGTGGATAAATAGCATCTTCCACAAAAACAACATCACGGCTAACCAAAATGTGTTTAGTTTGTGGATGATATAGATGATAACCTTTACTTTCAGAGTTGTACCCAACAAAAATACATTTTACTACTTTATCATCCAATTTTCTGTGTTTTTTTTCGAGCACTAATGCATATGTTAAACAACCAAAAACACACAGATGAACAACAGATGGCTTGCGACCATGCAAAGCCTCATATGGAGTGATAGACTATAGCGTTTTAGTGGGACACCTGTTAAGTACATATGTTGCACACATAACAACCTCAAGGCAGAAACTATGTGGTAAAGCCGAACTGAACCATCTTTTGGGAATGAGGAATGCTACATTTTGCCCAAAAAAAATATAGCCTTCACATACATGTTTGCCACGTGCCTCAAGTTTGGGCAAAGAGGTCACCATTTCAAATTTCTACAGGCATACCAACTAGCAAAACTCAGATGACCAAAGCATGCATGCCAAAGCTTTGCATATGAAATAGCCTAAGAATCATGTACTCCACATGCCAAATCATTCACAGATTTTTCATAGTCTATGAGCTTATATAGCCCACGACATAAAATGCCAGAAGAAATAATCACATCGCCATTTGATAGATCATGAATTGTACATCTATCATCAACAAATTTCACAACCAAGCCAATCTTGGCTTAAGCTGAAACTGATAATAGATTCTTCTTGATTCTTGGCACAAATAAAGCATCTGACAAAGTAAAAGAACTACCATTAGCAGTAGTCAGAATGATCTTACCAACTCCCATGACAGGATAAGAGGGGTTGTTGGTGCATGTGATAGTATTCCCTGTAGGGGCAGGCTCAAGTGAAGTGAAGAAACTACTCTCCGAGGTAATATGTTTGGTTGCCCCACTATCAAAGTACCAAACATCTGAGTCTACTGCGGACATACACTGTTCAGGAGAACATGGCTCAAAACTACAAATAGTAGTAAATGCCCATACTTCATTCTGCACTAGATTAACAGACTCTGTTTTTACTGTAGAGGCCTCTACAACAATCATTCCAACCTCTTTTTCTTTGCCTCTTTAGTAGCCAGTTTTGGACATTTCTTTATGATATGATCATTTCCTTCATAGTACTTACAAAAGAATTTCTGCTTTTCTGATTTCTTGTTATCTTTGTCTTCCTTCTTCAAATGTGCAGCATTTGCAGATTTGCTTACTAGTAGATGAGCTCCACCATTTACCTTTGCCCTTCTGACTAGCCAGGAAAGCTTGATCTGCAACATGCATAATGGACCTGTTCTGCCTAGATTGATCTTCTTGCAATAGAACGGAGACTAACTCCTCAAATGTCAAGGCATTTGGGTTGCCTTTCATCATCAAACGAAGAGTAGAAGCAAAACTCTGGTATGAATCAGGAAGGCCATTCAACACAAGCGAGCTATCTAGTATAACTTCATCAACAAAAATCAACTACTCATTCAAGTCTTTGTTTTTGTCAAAAAACTATCCATATAATCACCTTCATTCATATGCTCACCCTCCAAGTGTTTACAAAGGTAAGCAACATGAGCCTCATTCTTAGCTTGGTACAATGTGGTAAGTGTATCCCAAGCATCCTTAGCTATTCTACAAGAGCGATTGTGAGGAATAATGGCACATTTGACAGACAAGGCTATCAATGCATGTGCCTTAGCATCTCTGCCATCCCAATGAATTTGCTTTGCAGTAGGTGCAACAGAAACTGTAGCACAAACAAGAACATGAAGAATATCATCATCTTAAATGCCATCTGCATCAGCTTTAGTACCTGTATTTGTTCATCATCTTAAATGCCATCTGCATTAGCTTTAGTATCTGTATTTGTAAGTGTGCCTTGGTGATCCTAGCGTGTTCACACACATCACTACCTAAATATATCAACACCTATACCCAATTTCAAACAACCATTCTTTGTAATGATTGTTGTAAATCTGAGCTTAGATACATCCATGTGAACACACTCCAAAAAGAGATGCAATGCATATGGATCATCCTATCCTCTATGTGATGGGCTCAAGGCCTCCATATTTTGTATGAAAAAAAACCATCCTATAATGGAGGAATAGAGGCACATGTTCTTGTTTTATTTGCGGGTGTTCAACAAAGGTCTCTCTTTATGGGAGAATTCCTTTTTTCTATGCCTAATTCTTCTCCTAATGGGTTCCTTTTTTTGTGGAAAACAGGAATAAAACTTATAGGAGGTGCATAGATTATCATGCTTTGAGTAAAGTGATTGATAAGAACCATTATCCAATACCACATGTATTACTAGACAAACTAAGAGGAGCAAATTTACTCAATAAAATTGATCTTAAGTTTGGTTATTATTAAATATAATGCCTTTTGGACTAAAAATGCGTTTGAAACATGCGAACAAATTATGAAAAACATATTTCTTTGTTACCAAGTTTTTTTTCTTGTTTTCTTTGATGATGTTCTAATTTGTAGTAAAAATGATGATGATAATGATGAAAAGAATCTGCCGATAGTTTTACATGTGTTACAAAAAGAGACATTGTATCAAAAGTCCAAAAAGATTTTATTCTTTAGTTTCTGGCCAAGCATTCCACGTTGATCCTAAAAATTTTATTAAAGAACACATTCTTACATTTGCTAATGAAGAGTGATCTTTTCTTGGTTTAACTAGTTTTAGTCATAAATATACTTTTCATATTTAGGTCTTCCATTAATTTATTATTGAAGAAAAAATCTAATTTTATATGGGGATCACAGCAAAAATGACCACATGAAACACTCAAAGATACTCTTTCCCATGCAACTATACCCAATTTTGAACAACCATTCTTTGTAATAACTGTTGTAAATCTGAGCTTAGGTACATCCATGTGAACACACTCCAAAAAGAGATGCAATGCATATGGATCATCCTATCCTCTATGTGATGGGTTCAAGGCCTCCATATTTTGTATGAAAAAAAACTATCCTATAATGGAAGAATAGAGGCACATGTTCTTGTTTTATATGCGCGTGTTCAAAAGAGGTTTTTCTTAACGGGAAAGTTCCTTTTTTCTATTGCCTAATTCTTCTCCCGATGGGGTTCCTTTTTTGTGGAAAAAAGGAATAAAACCTATATGAGGTGCATAGATTATCATGCTTTGAATAAAGTGACTTATAAGAACCAATATCCAATACCACATGTAGATAATTTACTAGACAAACTAAGAAGAACAAAGTTATTCAAAAAAATTGATCTTAAATTTGGTTATTGTTAAATATAATGCCTTTTGGACTAAAATGCATTTGAAACATGCGAACACATGATGAAAAACATATTTCTTGATTACCAAGTTTTTGTTCTTGTTTTCTTTGATGATTTTCTAATTTGTAGTTATAATGATGATGATAATGATGAAAAGAATTCGTCTATGGTTTTAGATTTGTTACAAAATGAAACATTGTCTCGAAAGTCCAAAAAGATTTTATTCTTTTAAGAATAACTTGAATGTTTTAGGATCTATAGTTTCTAATCAAGGATTCCATGTTGATCCTAAGAAGTTATTAAAGATTGAAACATTCTTAAATTTGCTAATGAAGTGTGCTCTTTTCTTGGTTTAATTAGTTTTAATCATAAAAATATTTTTCATATCTAGGTATTCCATTAATTTGTTATTGAAGAAAAAAGCTAATTTTGTATGGGCATCACAACAAAAATGATAATATGAAACACCCAAACATACTCTTTCCCATGCACCTATAGCCAATTTCAAACAACCATTCTTTTTAGTGGTTGTTGTAAATCTAAGCTTAGATACATCTATGTGAACACACTCCAAAAAGAGATGCAATGTATATGGATAATCCTATCCTCTATGTGATGGGTTGAAGGCCTCCATATTTTGTATGAAAAGAAGCTATTCTATAATGGAAGAATAGATGCACATGTCGTTGTTTTATATGTGTGTGTGTGTTCAATAGAGGTCTCTTTTTATATCCTTTTCTTATCCATTATCCACTTGTGTATGAGAGTCTCTCTCTCATTACCTATGTATAGCGTGAAGACTACATCCTCTTCTCCATCCACATCATTAGAGTTGGATATGTACCTACACTTCTTTGGATGAAGATTAGCTTATGAGATTCATCGAGACACTCCAATTTCAGGGATTGGATTATTTCTATGGCACACATAACTCTAGTTAGTTAAAATTTAAATGAAGGAATTTGCAAGTCCAAAAAATGGTTATCACATTTGTTATTCGATGTTGGAAATGAGTGTCTACATCTATGCCAACATATTTTGTGCATTTGTGCGTCAAATATTTCAATCTTATTCATGCACCAAGTGGATCTAACCTGAGTTAGTGCATTCATGGAAAATTTACATGTGTACGATTTCTTTTTCTTTTTTGCGAGTGGCATTTTTCTAAGCACATAGGCTTGCAAAGAATTTTGTGTATCCACATTTTCACTAAGCTCCATGCACATTGTGCTCAATAGAATCTCTATTAGTAGGACAAGCCTTGATTGTCCTACTGATGGCAACTATCTCCATGATGCCTTTATATGTCTAATGATGGTTCTCCCCTAGAGGGGTGACCTTTGTTTATCCATGTAAAATCCTCCTTCAAAATTCTTTATTGCTCTCTAGAAAAATTTCAGAGGGTTCTCAGTCTTGCTACAAATCTAATGAGTCCATCTAGGTATATAGGCACTCCACACAAGCTTATAGAAACATACTGCAAGGGAGCTCTATAATCTCCCTCTATCAATGACATGAATTCTTTTGCCCTCGATCCATGGCATCAGGTCCTTGATGAAATTCACTGAGTCTCTGCATATCTGAGCTAGCCCTTCTGGAACACAGCACTCTAGGCACAAGAAATCCATCTTGCATATGACATTTCTTAATCCTTTCGATGTCTCCACCAAGAAAAGCAGGTTGTCAGAATCTTCATCTTCATAATCCAGTTTGTAAACAAGTCCATACTGAAAACCTTGTGTTGTCGTGATCTTTCCTCTGCCATAGGCCCCTGCGAACACAAGGAGGACTGCATTCTTCTCTTCAACGTACTGAAGGCACCACTCGAGATTTGTCATGTCCCGAAGTGGACGATCTGTCCTCATGACCTCCGTCTCCCTAGACCTTTCCTTCATATTTGGATCCTCCACAGGAATTTTTATGCTACTCTGTCCACCTGAGGATATTCCTAGTGGGTTGCTGGCCTTCTCAGAGGATAATGGTGCAATAATTTTCTTTGGCTTTGCTTGGTGACCACTCCCTTTGTCACGTTGTTGGTCACCAGAGCCCATGGTGACTCTGAGCTTCTTGATGGGCCTTTCATCCTTGTACTCCGCATCCCTGAAGGCACTTGGAAATATCAGATCAAACGTAAATGTGGTTTCAAAGGCCCAAGTCCATGCAAGGCATCGATTTTGAGCTTCAGGTCGATGCCAGGCATCGATGTTTAAGTGCATGTCGATGCCAGGCATCGACTTTGTGTGCAAGTCGATGCCTTGCATCGACTTGAGGGTGAAAGTTGATGCCGGGCATCGACTTGGGGGTGCAAGAGTCGATGCTTGGCATCGACTTTTGGGCCCAAGTCGATGCTTGGCATCGACTTTTGGGCCAAGTCGATGCCTACCATCGAATTTTACCCTCAAGTCGATGCGTGGCATCGACTTGCACACAAAGTCGATGCCTGGCATCGACTTGGGCCCAAAAGTCGATGCCAAGCATCGACTTGGGCCCAAAAGCCGATGCCAAGCATCGACTTTGCACCCTAAAGTCGATGCCTGGCATCGACTTTTCAGTGCATGTTGATGCCGGCAAATCGATGCTTGGCATCGACTTTTGGGCCCAAGTCGATGCCTGGCATCGACTTGCAATCCTAAGTCGATGCCTGACATCGACTTACACCTTAAAGTCGATGCCAGGCATCGAGCTGTACATGCTTTGGATCCATATTTCTAGAGGTAAGAAAAATAAATACCTAGAAATCAGATATTTACACAGACATACAGAGGGAATCTTTTTGGAATCTTTATTTATGTTATGATTTTGTCTACCTCTTGGTACTTTTGCCAACATTCTTCTTCTCCATCAGACTTGGCTTGCTGGTATGCTGACCTCTGTGCTCCATGGCTGTCTGTGCTCTGCTGCTCTCTCTTGCTCGTGGATTTTGAAAATGCGAATGATCTCCTCCTCTGGTATTTATAGGCAATTGGGTAACTTGAACCAGAGACTAACTGGATCTAACTGAATGAGTCCAGTTGCTAACTAAATCTGTCAACTTATCTAACCAGGGAATAGCACCCACACAAATAGGCTGTTTCAGAGCCACTTTAATGAAATATTCATAGACCCTTGCAACTATTTATATACATTTGCATAGAAATTACATTTCAATGGCAAGAGTATGGTATGTCCATGAGGATGTCTAAACTCATTTAGAGATTTTTTTCTTAGAATCTCTTTCTTGGGAGAAAATCAAGTCAGAGTTGTGTTAAATGTGGGAGACTAATGACATCTTTATAGTATTACCCTCCTCACTTTAGTTCATATTCACATTTATCTTGTAACTCACTGTTGAAATGGAAAATCAATGTATGAATAAACATTCAAGTACAGAACCTTGCAACTATTTATATACATTTGCATGGAAATTAAACTTCAATGGCAACAGTATGGTATGTACATGAGGATTTCTAATCTCATGTAGAAGTTTTTTCTTAGAGTCTGTTGCTTGGGAGAAAATTAGGTCTAAGTTGTGAGATTAATGACATCTTTATAGTGTTATCCTCCACACTTTAGTTCATATTCACATTTATCTTGTAACACATTGTTGAAATGGAAAATCAATGTATGAATAAACTTTCTGTGTGCCTCTTTTACACATAATTCTTTTTTAATATACTTTCATCTACCTCTTTGATATCTAGCCAAGACCACAATAAAACCTAATCCTTGAAATCTTAACCAAATGTAAAATTTCTTCTTGTATAGTGTTCAATGGCATAGCATATTCCAGTTGGAACTCAACTTGGATATATTCCAGTTGTAAAATTTCTTCTTGTAAAATTTCTCCAAACAATTTTATTATATATTCCTGTTGGAACTCAACTTGGATATATTTTGATTCATTCACAATGCTTAGACTCAATGACTCATATGTAGTTAGAAATCAACTGTGTTTCTCATTTGAATCAAAAGTGAATCAAATCTTTGGTTCCCTTATTAGTGTATATTTGAGTAATTAAGTGATTTGATGTAATTTGATGTTTAATGTTATTTAATGTACTTTAATAAGCTTTTGATTTCATATCTTCTTGATGTGACATTTGATGTGACATCTTCACTTGATCTCGGATTTCTACTTATTTAAAAAGGTCATTCATCTTCAGTCTTCTGTGAACTCAGTGAAGATGAGCTCAATCTTTTCAGTGGATGCTTGGGCATCAGCTTCCTCTGCTCATATTGATTCATTGTTCTCAGTTGAACCTTTCCAGAGAAGTGATGATCCCTATGATTTAGAACGTGCTGATGATTCCATGTTTTCTGTTGAGTCATTTAAGTTATCCAATTCACAGTGCAATGCTGCTGAACCAAATGCACCTCTTGATCTCCCATCTGATCCAACCATTGATCTCCCTTCTGACTCAAGTGCATGTGGAGCAACGAAAAAGCAAAGCAAGCTCAATCTACGATTTAAAAGAAGGTCTCGTGAAGTAAGTCGAAAAAGATTTAAATTTCTTACTTCAGATAGACAGATTGCATTGGATATTGTGAAGCATTGTTGTGGTTTGAAATGTTTGTATAATTTAGGAATGAAGAAACTAAAGCACATAAGAGAAAAATTCCTCCATTTAGATAGTGAAAGGCAAGATATATACCTTGTTTCTTGCATGCAAATGATTGAGGATAACATGTCAGTAACGCGTGTCGGTTTTGAATATTTCTTTACTCAAGGGATGCCATGCTGTAGGGCTGCATTTAAAATTGCAATGGGTGTAGGAAAATTTAGAATACATAGGGTTCAACAAGGGTTTTTGAATGGGGATCTCATTTTGGATACATTCCATGTTGGGACCAAAGGATCTGTTGGACGTCATGCAATGAATTGGATGATGAACTATTTTAGCTTGCATTGTGAAGTTATGCCTACAACTGGAAGGTTGCACTTGTCAGATAACTTTACTCGTCGAGAGGTATTTCAAATATATAGAGAAGACATGGAAAATAGAAATGAGAAGTATGTGTTGTATCGTCACTTTACTCGATTATGGAAGGAAGAGTTTAACAATGTTTCTATTCCTCGTAAAGTTAGAATGGGTGAATGTTCAGTTTGCGCCACTTTGAAAAACATGGCAAAAGGGGCTACAACACCACAGGAAAAGCATAATTTTAAAAACCTTCTTAACAACCATCGTGACAGTCAAGCATTAGAGAGAAAGAAAGCAATTCATCATCGAAGGAAGGCACTCAGAAATCCAGAGCGTTATATGTGTTTGTTGATCGATGGTATGGATAAAAAAAAAACTTGTTTGCCACATTTTTATCGCATCCCTAAGGACATTGGAGATGAAGTCCTTGTGCAAATGCATTTGGTTGGCGCTTTGGTATACAATGGAACTGTAATGTCCAAGGTTTTCTTCACTTATCCGAATGTGCATAATGATCCAAACCTTACAGTTACTGTCATTCATCGTGTTTTGCAATCATGGAAGGGTCTTTTGCCACCAACTCTATATTTGCAACTAGATAATACTGCAAGAGAGAATAAAAATACTACAGTCTTTGGATATTTAAGCATGCTTGTTGAAAAACAGGTATTTCAGAAGGTTAAGGTAAATTTTCTTCTGGTTGGCCACACTCATGATCACATTGATCAAATGTTCAGTACTTTCTCTAAGAAGTTGGCACGTAACAATGCTTTTACTCTTCCGATTTTATCTGAGCTGATTTCATAAGCATATACTCCAAAACCAGAAGTTCAACACCTCACACAGATTTATGACTTTAAGCACTTTTGCTCAATGGGCCTTGATAACAGTGCTAAGGTTTTGGCTCCATTGCACAATATTAGTTTCAACCATGTATTCTTGATGAGGAGGGTTGATGAAATAACCCTTTTATTTGCAAAGCAGTATTCATCTTCTCTTGGGTGGGAGCCTAAAGAGGGATGCAGTTTCTTATTGCAGGTGCCTAATTTGTCTACTGTAACAGTGTATGGTGCAGAACAATCACCATATGAAGATAAAAACAATACAGAAAGATGTGGAAGTGTGGTTGATCAAAGTAAAAGCTGGATGCATGCACTCATTGAAAAGAAGAGACATATTGAGCGTGCAAAAAAATATGCTGGAGATCAAGATGTATCTTGGTGGGAGGACTTTTTCAATCATCAAGAAGAGATTATACAGTATACAATTGCAGGTCACTGGCCAGTTGATGTTCCATTCACATGGGATTTTTGTACACAAAGATCCGTGAATGTGGCCCAAGCATGTAATGCAGATGCACTTCAAAGTTTTATACATCCACCAGAAAGAAATATTTATGTAGGCCCAAGGATGACAAAACAGGCAGAAGCAAGATGGCAAGGAAATTTAATAGAGATAAATGTTGGAACGCTTATTGCAGTACTTGCTGATGGTGATGAGGCTACCAGACCATTTTGGATTGCAAAGGTTTTAGAGATAACTAAAGATATTGATCAGAGAAGAATAGAGGCTTTGGTGGTGCATTGGTATTACACTAAAAGTAGTAATGCATTCACAGGTAAATATAACTTAGAAATGGTGTGTGATACTAAACGAACAGGTTCAAAAAGGAAAAAGAATATTCGAAGCACATCCACTCTTAAAATGGATGATGTAGATATTCTTGTTTATGATTTTTCCTTGACAAAAACTGGTCACTTGAGGAAAGCAACCATCAACATGATAAAACAAAAGCTTCCAGATGTATGTGGTACAGGAAATCATAGGAAAACAAGAAGAGTTGTGCATGATCCTGCAGAATTTGGTATGTACGTGGATGAAGATAGAGCTCTTGTGGATATAGAAGAAGAAGAAGAGAGCTCTCAACAGTATGAGACTGAATCAAGTGCATCAGATGATGAGGGTGTAGACATAGATCGACAAAGTTGTGAGTTGCATTGAAGCTCTCAGACATTTTTAGTGCTTATGTAAATGCCTCAAAGTAGTTTGGTTAATGAAACCATGTTTTGTAGCAATTTTGAATAACAATCAGATATCCACCCATTAAAGATATGTCTAAAATGTTATTTTTGTGTAAAACTACTGATTTCTACATTCTTATATATATTTTAGACATGTCAATGTCTTATCATATAGATTTTGGACATGTCAATGTCTTATCATATACATTTTGGGACACGTCAATGCCTAATATAGTGAAATTTTGACTACATTTTGAGCTCATTTTTTTTTGAGAAAATGACAAAAATGTCAAAAATTACTTGTTTTCACCTCATTTTTGTAATATATGTATACTGGTGTAAAGGAATTCCAAAAATGAGGTGAAAACATGTAATTTTTGACGAGAGTGTTCTCTTTTTACGACATAGTTCTCGTTTGTTACGACTCGCTGTTACTACTGAAAATTTCCCTTACAACCAACAACCTAGACATCCACAAACTCCTCAATTTAGGCCTTATGTGTATCCACCTAGAGACCAATGTAGGTAGGCTCGAAGGTATGCTCCAATCAAGGACCCTGAATGGCTCAAAGACCATATGAGTATCAAGGTTATACTCAAGCTCAACTAGTGTTGGGACAACAACCACCCCACCCTCAAAACGTAGTGCCAATCAAGTACACCCAACTAGAAGAGAATCTAGAGAGAGCAGTAGTACTTGTAACGCCATGGACAAATTCAAAAAATACAAGCCAAAGATATGAGCAATGCTATGGTGACTATTATGCATATGGCCATAATCCCGTAGAATATGAAGCAACTTATGAACAAAAATTATTATGAATATAATTGCTATGGAAATTCTTATGGATCAGAATATGCCAACATAATATATGTTTGCACCTAGAGCTCAAGCTCTAGTAAGATAGCCAATAAGAACACCAACACCATGAAGACCTTGTTATAGATGTGGAGGAGATCATTTCATTAGGGAGTGCACAATGCCTTACCACCCACCTCCTCAAAAAACATTGGAAGGATACTATAGTGATTGTGGAAAAGAACACTTGTTCAGGATTGTCCCAAGAATCCCTCTAGAGCACCTTCCACTAAAGATCAATGTAATTGAGGTAATTGAGTCCTCTAGTAGTGATAAAGAATATTGGTGCTATTGAAGGCTATTACAAGAGGTAAAGCTAAAGGAAAAAAATAGAAACCCTTAGCAATCAGAAACTTGAGAGTCCCATAAGTGAAAAGAAAGAAAAATCCTCACCCCTAGTGGTAGAAGACTCTAAAGAATTGTCGAAAAACTCAAGGAAGAAAAAGGCTCAAAAATGGAAAACTAGAAGAGAAAAAATGAAAAGCAAATGAATGAAGAAATTGGTTGAAGAAAAACAAAAGTCTATACAAGACATAGAATCCACTCAAGTAAGCCCAACTAAACAAGATAATGATGTGGTGAAGGAAGAACAAATGAGAGACCAAGCAGGATCAATTCTAGCAGATCCAATGCTTGAAGACTTACAAATGTGGCTGAAAGCCTATCAATCTAGGATAGAGGCAGGACTAGTCTAGAGCATCATGGATGATGTTAACCTAGAGGAGATTTGGAGAAAGAAAGATAGGAAATATGCACAAAACTTGTTGAAATTGTTCAGACTACGCTAGAAAAATCAATCCTAACCATTCCAAAGATGAGAATTCTAGAAAAAAGCATTCCAAGAACACTTAGAAAGATTGAACTCAAAGGAGGTAGAGCCAAAACCATCCAAAGAAATTTAAGAGGAATTATGTTTAGAAACCATGAAGATTGATTCCTTGATTCCTAACTAGCCATCATACCTATGGACCAAATTTCAAGAGGATAGATGGAAAAGGATTGAAGGTGAGATCCCTCTCTTCATGCAACTAGATGCTTATATAAGCCAACCTATGATGGAGCAAGAAATAGAATCAGAGATACTATCTAATCATGAACTTGAGACATAGGTGGAAATTATCCTTACCACACTTCCAAACTACATGGGTGAGTATGAACAGAAATTAGATTTCTTTCATGCTCCCACATTGAGATGCAAGGAGCAGAGGACCTCCGAAGAAGTGTCGACTACTCTACAAGACCCATAGTGCAGGATTTAATGCTCAATCTTGAATGAATGAGAATACCCAACCACAGATTTGCAAAGATGCCCAATGAGAAGAGAAAAGGCTCCAATGTTGGAAGCCATGGCAGGAAAGAGGGCGACCTATAGAAGACCCAGCTTACATGCCCCAAGTATTTCCTGATGAAGCCTTTGAATCATATGGTTGGATGGAAATATTGGCAACATTAAATGTATGCATGAATGAAGTACTGACCATGAATAAATTCATAGATAAAGAAGGATATGACCTAAGCCTATACATGGGAGTAATCCAAGAAATGGATGAAGGCAAGAAAGTGGAAAAGGAAGAAGATGAGGAATATGAAAGCATCATAATGGAACCTGAATTGATTCAGAAGAAAAATACATGATGGAAGTTGAAATGAATAATCCAATGGAAAATTGTAATATCTTTTCCATAGAAGAATACCCAAAAAACCCTAATAAAGAGACTAGTGAGACAGATGAAGAAGATCAACAATGGGACCTTTTTGAAGTTCTTGAACACTTCAAGAAATACAAAGTACAAGAGAGAAAAATCATTATTCAAATGCCTAAGACAGAGGCACAAGAACGAGTAGCACATGACAATAAGAAGCAAACAAAGAAGATCATAGTGACCCACAAAAATGATGTGGATAGATGCACTTTCATAGGCAAAGATGTAACTATGGAAGAAGAGCTAGAACTGGTAGAGTTATTACAAGAGTATCGAGATGTGTTTCTGTGGGCTTATAAGGATCGAAAAGAAGTAGACCCAAAGATTTGTTCTCATAGGATTCCTATGACCCCTAAAGCAAAGCCTTCAAAGCAAATGACTTACACAAACAATGATGTCTACTCAGCCAAAGAAGAGATAGAGAAGCTATTTTGCAATTAGATTCAGATACAAAATCAAGCACATAGAATGGGTTTGACCATTAGTGGTAGTACCCAAGAAAAATGGAGAACTTATGGTTTTAATTAACTTAAAAATAACTTAAAGCTCCCACTATCAGAGATAGTTATCCACTACATATCACTAATCATCTTTTGGAGAGAGTAACGAGAAAGGAAGTTTACCACTTCCCTAATGGCTTTTCAAGATACAATCAAGTAACTATTGCTACTAGGGATCAACACAAAACTCCTTTTGCTATTGATGGGGAGTATTTGCTTTTAGGGTTATGCCTTCGACCTAACTAATGCCCCAACCAATTTTCGAGGATTGATGTGTTATGTCTTTAAAGAATTATTAAGGAAGAGTATAGAAGTCTATGTAGATGACCTATGCACCTATTTCTCTCAAAGATCTGCTCGTATACTAGAGTTGAGATTAGTATTTCATAAATGGAGACAATATCGAGTATGCTTGAATCCCAACAATTGTATTTTCATGGTAAGGCAAGGCAAGATACTTGGACACATAATATCTAAAAATGGTATATCGATAGAGGAAGACAAAATCAAGGTTATACTAGAATTTCCAAGACATAAGAATGTCAAGGAAGTGCAAGCTTTTATGGGCCATTGTGGATACTATCGTCAATTTATCCACATGTATGCAATTATAGCTAAACCATTGTATGGAATATTGACTCGACTCAAATGGAGTGATGAATGCGAACAAGTAGTCAATGAATTGAAGAGAAGATTGAGATTAGCACCCATATTGAAAGTGCTCAATTGGGACAAACAATTTTACATTCATTTCGATGCCTCTAATCTTGCTTTCGATGCATATTGGCACAACCAGATGATGAAGGAAAATTAGATCATCCCATTGCATATGCAAGTAGGCAGTTGAACCAAACAAAATGAAACTACACTATGACGGAAAGAGAAGGGTTAGGGATGGTCTATGCAATGAAAAAATTTAGACATTACCTACTAACCAACAAATTCAAGTTCTTTATTGATCACCCAAATTTATTATACTTGGTCAAGAAACCTTGCGACACAGGGAGGCTAGTCAAATGCTTTTTATTGTTGATGGAGTTTGATTTTGAGGTGGTTGTAAAAAAAGGAAACACACATGTTTAAACTTTTCATTTGTCTAGAATATAGAGAATTACCAACAGGAGTACCTGATGAATTGGAAGATACTTACCTATTCAACTTTGAAGTATGTCCAACCTGGGCTAAAAATTTGGTACCTATGCTTACACATGGACCGCACATGATTCCCATGTATGCATCTGATTTGTTTTTTTCACATGCATGGAATGATTTTCAAAATTCACCATCACATAATTTTCACAATTATAATTTCATGATTGGGTTTTAATGATTTTCAAAAGAAGCATGCATATACACAACCTACATAGTTTGTAAGGAAAGAAATGTGTTGAAGTACACAAAGCACTACTATTTATGCATGCAAATAATTTTTTTTATAGTCTGACATGGAAAAAAAGACATTGCACAATTTGTACCACAATGTAATCTTTTTTGAAGAGTTAAACATCACCATGAAAAGCAATTGCTTTTTTGATGCCCTTACAGATTCCTAAAGAACCATGGAAACAAATTTCTATGGATGTTAGTAAGTCTTCCTATGAATATTCACATAATGATATGATTTGGACAATATTAGATAGATTTAACAAATGTGCATATTTTATTCCTTATAAAATAGATAATCTATGGACTTCAAACTCCTTAGTTTTTATAGATGTATTTCTCCACATCATGGTTTTCTTAGAGTTATCTTGTGAGATCGTGATTTTGGCTTTTGCAATTACTTTTGCTTTGCATTTTTTACAAATTTAGGACCACAAATGGATTTTAGTCTTGAAATTCATCCTAAAAGTAATGGTTAAGTGAATCTAGCACAATTCTGGATTTATTACATTGTCATTCTATATATATCCTGAAAAATGGGATGAAAATCTACCAATTCATCAAATTGCACATAATAACACATCGCATAGTTGGGGTTACACTTTTTTTTAAGTTGTCTTTTTCAAAAGCTCCAAAATCCAATGAATTAAACTCAAACAATTCCTATATGGTTGATTCTATAGATAGGGATTTATTAACTCACTTCAATCAATTCAAGGAAGAATTAAGAAAAGTCAAGAAAGATAAACTCAAATGCTAATAAGAAAAGAACTTGAAAATAATTAAATGAAAATCATTTGGTATAGTTGCATATTATTCAAAAAGGTCTTGAGGATATGAAACATCATCCTAAAGTAAAATTAGCAGTATGATTATATAGCTCATCTAGGATCATACAAAAAGAAATTAAATAAAACTCTTTTAGATTGGAATACCATCAAAAGAGAATATACATGACTAATCTCATATAAAGCTTCCTAAACCATTCAAAGGAACTCTTCTCATGACTCTTACGAACTAGTAACTATTAAATCCTCCTAGATGATTTGCTTTTTGAGCTTCGTTATCTCTGCAAGTACTTGCCACACCATGTGGCTCTTGGGGCAAGAAAAGAAAAGGTGGCCAATGTCCTCTCCAACCCTATAAGAATGCTTACATCGATTGGGGGGGGGGACACAAATCTTTTCATCTTTGGAATTGTTTCAAATTTCGCAGTGCAAGATTTGCCACATAAGAACCGACTTTTATTTCTCAATAAGGCGGTGCCACGAACTCGCAAACTTATATTTCCATTTGATATGTGACCAATCCACACATCGTCGCCTGTTGAGAGTGCTATGCTAGTCCATGTGATTCTTGAATGTCACTTTATCCAATTTGTGACCATTGATCCATCTAAGTCCCGCGATACAAGAGATATCATGATCGACTAGGAGGCGTGATTTTGAGATCTCCCAAGAGCTAATTCTACGCCTTTATAGGCATGCTCATGGTCAATTCTACTTGTTGACTCGATATCCTTGACCCTAATCCAACATTCTCTTTCTTGATTCTAGAGATGTTTCCAAACACAAATTCCTTTATTCCATAGTCTTTTTGCCCTTTGATGGTTAGCAGAGTCAATTCTTTGATTCTCCTTATAAGAAACCTGATAGATTTTTCCCATCTTCATTCACCTTGATGTATTGTGTCATTCTATTTGAACTCTTCCATAAAGAGCAAACCAAGTTAAACCCTCTGTGAGTCAATGGAGAGAAGATTAAAGTGACAAGGTCAGGATCCTTCCATCTAGGGAGGTCCTTTAAAGTAAGTGCATTTTTTTTTTTTGAGAATCAACTTAGCCCATGATGCTTCTGAGTTGCACCATGTTTTGATCATCCATTTGGTCGTAATTTTATTGACCATCATCACAATATCTAGAATACCCAAGACACCATCGTCGTTTTGGTTCGTACACAAGTCCCATTTGACATTGGGCATATCCCTTCTATTGGGATCCCCCATCTAAAGAAAATTTATGAAGGAACTTTCCAATTTTGATAACTCTTTGTCTTTTGGCCTCCAACACGCTAGAAAGTAAATAACAGATGAAAACAAGAAAGTGCTAATCGCTATAGTGCACCCAATCAAGTTGAGTTGCATCCCTTTCTAGTAGGCGAATTTATGTTCAAGTTTGGGGAGAACCCAATCTATGTCTGTCCCAGAGAAACATCAAATCCCATCAGTATTCCCAACAACTTGAAGATTTGTCCACTAGGGAGCTCTGAGCAGCCTTGGTCGATTAAGAATTGCAAGGCACACCCTACAATGGCCTTGAAAGTAGACTTAGAGTGGTTTATCCTAGAGCTGGGGGAATGCAAAAGGTGTTAAGGTAATTCTAGAAGGATGCAATGATGTTGCTTTCATTTCGTACAAAAGCATTCGTATCATCTACGAAGAGTCTCAATAGCATCGGATTCTGGTTTGTAGGGAAGCAACAAACCCTCGATCATCCCAAGCTGAGCTTGATGGTTAACCAGTTAGCTAAGGCCATATGTGGCAATAACAAATAGAAGAGGAGCAAGGGGGCATCCCTGTCTAATAGACCTCTTTAATCTGACTGCACACGAGACTTGACCATTTATGTTAATACGCACAACGGTGTTACACAATAGCATAGAGATCATTTTGATGAATCTAGGCCTTCACCCGAGATCCTTCAAAGACTATAGAATGAAATCCCACTCCAGGCGATCGTGGGCCTTGTCAAAATCAATCTTGATAAAAATAGCATCTTGAGATGACTCCTTAGCAAAATCAAGGCCTTCCCACACATTGATAATGGCCTCTAGGATGGAACGACCTTTAATAAAGCCCTTTTCATCCTCACAAAGATGACCCGCAATCCGATTCGCCAGGACCTTATAGCCTATTTGCAAAACATCATGATCGGCCTCCAATTTTCTATATTATTTTTCCCATCTTTTTTGTGAAACAATTTTATAACAGCCTCATTGAGAAAGTTGGGCAAAGCACCAAAATGTAGGGCTTCCTGCCTTACCAAATGTAGAGGTCTCACCAACACGTTCTTAAACATCTTGAAGAACTCGTTAGTGAGACCATCGAGACCTTGACTTTTCCCATTGGGAAGGGAGTTAATAACCTCCCCAATCTCCGTTTCTTATATGGGGACTCTTAGAAGGGAGCACAAATCATGAAAAATTTTCTTGGTCCAGATGTTGGAGATGAAGCCATGCTGTCGCATCAAAGAGAAGACATTGGAGTGGACATTTCCAAAAGCTGAGTGAAGTGTTCAACAATAAATTCCATATTCACATCAACTGAATTGCATTCCACTCACTACTATCAATCATGTACGAAATCTCTTTCTTGTGCTACTTTTTCTTCAAGAGTTTGCACATTTCTTTTGTTGGTTTATCAACTTTTCCTTCCCAACATTCCTTGAAGTATATTTACAAATACTTTCTTTGGATTTCTTCTCATATTTGAGCTTGCTTCTGATTTTCAGGAATCCAACCTAAAATTGAACCTTGCCTTTGTTCACTTCAATCTTATGAGTTATGATAGTACGTTCATTCAAATCATATCATCAAATTCACCTCATTTGTAATGCTCTCTAGCTTACTGAACTTGTCCTTTGCAGTGTGGGATTTGGGGGTCCTATGGACAGTAATCCCATTCACTTGTAACTTTTCTTCTTTATTTTAATTAAAGTCCGGGAGAATAGGCCAAGGCCGAACTTCCTTTTAAAAGGAAAATAAACGATTAAAAGAAAAGAGAACTAAAATAGAGACCACGAACTCGTCGGAATTACACATTTAAAGTGCTAATTTTGATCGCTTGTCCTTCACATTCTATGTGGGTGCTGACGTAGCGTACTAGCATGTATCGGACCAGGAGGACACAAAGCTGCAAGCTTGGAGGTGGCGAACAAGAGTTGTAATGGTTGTAGGACATCTGTGAGAGCCCGAGCTTCCAGGCCATGTAGAACAGAAGCAGAAAAATTATGTGCAAAGGTAAAATATTTGTTCTGGGTCCTTCAGCGTCAGTCCTTTCGGTGATTTATCGCCAACCTCGCTCCGTCCAGTTTCTGCATCGAATACGACATTGTCAAACGTGGAGGAAAGTTTTGGCCAGGAGCTGCAATCAGGGTAATGATGAAGGTGACTTAGACGATGGCTTTTCACGTTCTGCGCTCCAATCTGGACTCTCGTCCGCCCGCAGTGGATTTATAGAGGTTCTCTCAGCCATAGCTATATCCAGGTTCAAAGCAGACGAGTTAGAAAAATCTGAGCAGAATCTCACCAATACATCGAGTTTTGTTACCGATTTCCAATCTTCTTCATTCGACCTTCAGGAGAATGCAGAGGATGTTGGATATTCAAAGCTTGACCTTAGAATTCCTGGATTCAGCTTTTCTGCAGCTGGTCTCTTATTTCCGTATCATTTGGGTGTGGGAAAGTGCCTGATTGAACATGGTTACATCACTGTAAGCAGTCACTACACTATGATCCTTTGCGCTTCCAATCTTTTGGGACAATGATAAGTGAGTCAGTTTGGTTTCTATGATCAGGAAAAGACATCTCTTTCAGGTTCTTCTGCTGGTGCCATTGTATGTGCAGTTATTGCGAGTGGTCTTAGCATGGAGGACGCCATGTTGGCTACTAAGGAGCTTGCTTCAGATTGTCGCAAAAATGGAACAGCTTTTAGGCTTGGTGTAAGAGACTCAAATTTAGATCAATCTTGCTAGATATGTGGTAGCTCATATGTATTTGACATATGGGATGGCAAGCAAACCGTAAAGTGGAAGTTGAAATCTATGGTTTATTTCTTATCTTCTCTTTCAAGATAAGAGTCAGAGTACCTATTCGTGTGCTGCTATAGCACATCAGATGTCATACAAAAAGATCAATTAATGTGGGCTACAGCCTACAAGTTTCTATCTGTACTATGGTTGTGGAAGCCTGGAAGTCTCGAAGTTCATCATAAGCATGAGGTCCAAGGTCAAATGTTTGTTCTTTTACAATTTGTGGAGAATTACTCCAGATTTGTGCCTTAGATCTTCTGAGATTCTTAGGGGGAAAAAGGGCATTTTTAAAGCTCAAGTAGTAAAGGTTATGAAGATTCAAGTTCTACCACTGCGCGTTTTGCATCTTACATTTCATGGGATCCCCTTTTTTTTTTGGTAGAGAAGATGGCTAGTTACAGAATACCTTACATGGTTCAATAAGACGTAGATTCAAATTATCCAAGCCATATTTTTGTACAATTCCAAAAGTGAGAACCCATAGATTTCAGCCTTTAGGGTTTTATTTCCAGACACAAAATTAATGGAATTTTTGGAAATGGGATAAGTATTTACAAGACGATTTTTATAAGAATCAGAGTGATAAA
>CM035429.1:10257747-10290247 GCA_020310875.1 Ceratopteris richardii | reverse complement strand
AATACTTAAGAGACTGAGAGAGGAGACAAGAGACAAGTCAAGTGAGAAGTGACATGAATTAAAAGGATTTGAATTAAGTTACATGTAAAATATCGTCGTGGTACGTCATGCTAAGCAGTCTACTGATCAAAGGTGGTTCCGACCCTCAAACCATGACAGTTCAACCGAATGTCACACGTAAGAAGGTGAGTTCCACTCCAGTGACCCTATGTCTGTCTAGGCTCGTAACGTCTAACTAAAGAAGTCTAAGACTCATTAAAATCAGCTCTAACTCACTCACACGCTCCAGCGAGGGTGAGTCAAGATAGAGATGCTGGTTTCAAGAGCCTATCCTAGATAGGAGTTCTAACTTAAATTTGAAACTAGGTTCTATACTCATACTAGCTCACCTTGGATCCTCACTCGCTCAACCGAGGGTGATCGTCTCAAGGAAACCGTAAGCTAGCATGAGCCCTATGGATGCCTAACAATGATGCTCTAGGAGTTTGGAGGGGGGTTTATATAGTTTTTTGAATGAATTTGGGCCCTTGGATCTAGAGAAATCAACTCTCAACTCTAGGATCACTACTTTTGATTACAACCATTTGATTAATCAAATCAATGGCTTGGAATTGTTCTTTCTATCAAATCTAGTGTAAAGGAGTGAAATTTAGGCGCCCTCATTCTCCACCATTGGATCTGGGGATGATCTGGACCGTCGGATCAGTGCTGACATCAATTCGGATAAGATAAGCCACTATTTTTGGAGAAATGCTGCATTATTGATCTTTGATTGTAAAAAGGTCTTCTTTTATGGAAAAAATTCGTGGATCCTCCTTCCTTTATGCTTTAGTGCATCTCCACCCTTGAATATGAGCTCATCTTGACCGTACAACATGGTTCAATCATATTTTGACATGTGGCAGTCATTCAAGCCTTCAATTTTCTTATTCTAGAAAACTGCAGTGACCTTGAAAACTGGACTTTGTGCTCTTTGACCCTCCAAAAAGTCTTTGATGAAGATGAAACATTGTAGGACTATGTTTCCAAAGATCTCCTTCAGAAATATGCAGAAAAAACTCCCACTCCCATCTGAATCTAACTTGTACAAGTTTGACTACATTTGGAAGCTTGCAAGGTGGCATTAAGGTGTCTAGGAAGCTCGGATAGCCTTGAAACTTTATACAAATATGTAGCCACATATGATCTTTATACATGCCAAACCATATGGCTAACATAATTTTCTATACAAGAATTTGTAGGGTCAAACTAGAAAAATTACATTTTTACAAAATGAACATAGCATATCAATGTGCTACAAAATCCATTTTCTGCTGAAATTTGGGCTATAGACTTCCTTTGACAATCTTTACAAGTATATGGATTTTCATCTAATTTGGTGACAATGAAATTTTTGCCCTAATTTCCCAGCTTTGACCAGCTTTGACCGCTACCATGGACTTTCTTGATTTCTTTGAAACTTTGTATGTGACCTTCCTTTGACATCCTTGATGCATCCTGGACTTCTCGGGGAATTCTGGCTACCTTCGCCAAATATGTTTTTTGTAGGCCTTCACAAGTGAGAGAGGAGAGCAAATCTCGACGACACCGGGGCCGATGAAGATGATGCTCTTGAAGAGGTTGGCATAGAAGACCTCGCAAACGATGCCGGGTCGATAGGAGCTTGTGAAGCACGACGAGCATGAACTTGAGCATCACTAATAGCAAGAAAGTCCCTCCAATTTGCCCCGCCGATCGGCTTCCGTCCCCAATTCCTCCTGTCACTGTCCCCCGTCCCCGGGACACGTTCCCGGGACGGATCCTTGTTTTCAGCCAGCTGCCCGGGACGTCCCTGTCCCCTATAGGCGTCCCAAGATAATCATGATCGGGGACGGCGTCCCTAGGACCCGGGGACGCGTTCCCATGTTACTTTGTCCGTAAGGTTCGGTACGTGAACCGAATCTTACCTCCAATGTAAGGTTCGTAAGGTACATTAGGGTGTATATATATATATATATATATATATATATATATATATATATATGTATGTATGTATGTATGTATGTATGTATGTATGTATGTATGTATGTATGTATGTATGTATGTATGTATGTATGTATGTATGTATGTGTGTATGTGTGTAGAATGAATTTTCTAGATAGTCATATGAATGTTCAATGATATCAGAAATTACAATCCACCTAGGACAATTCACTGACCATGAATCACCAATGTAATTTGAAACCAAACAATGTAGAATAAAGAAAACTTAAAAGATGATGCCACAAAATGAAGCAGAACTGGAGTCTGGCATAATACATATCAATGTGCCATGATACATCAATGTCATATGGTCAATCATCATACATATGAATGGCTACATGCTACTCGTCTAAATCCTCTAATGATGAAGATGATGAAGGAATGTCTCCAGTACTAATAAGATTTCCTTCATCATCATACTCAGGCTCCCTTATAGGAACCATATCCAATGCTCGAACATCTGCCTCTCCTATGTCATCAATTGCCACAAGTGAAAGCTCCTTTGCGCCGTGGGTATAACTTCCGTCGACGGCCTGTCATAGAACTCGTAGATGGAACATCAATACATGATTGTGCTTGCACTGATAGAACATGTGAGCGAGCCCTAGTCACTCTCTTATCAAAGCTCTCGAGCTCTCGATGTAGCATACGGTATATGTCCTCCGGCTCATCTTTAATGCGAGCTTCTATATCTTCCTGAGTGCCCATACTCTCATCAAATATAGTAGGCAATACCTGCAATGGATTTAAACTTTTAAGTGATAACTTTCAAGAATCGGATGTTAAAATTATAGATTAATTTACCTGCTTTGGACCATCCAACTTCTTCAGGTCTTGTACAAGGTGTAGATTCGCCTTGCAAAAGACAACACGCTCTAATTGTGCGACCCTCAAACGATTTCGTAGTTTGGTGTGCACAAAGGGAATGTGAGCTCCAATTACGCTCACATGCACTCGAAGAAGCATCCTACATAGTATGCTCAATAATAAATATAGCATCAAAATTTAGCCAAAAAAAAGAGATTGAATATTATTATAATCTTTTACCTGTGAGAGAACTCGCAACGCAATAGGTGCAATGGTAGGATGACCATAACCATAATGCTGCCATCACTCAAGAGGTCGTATAGTCACCTCCTTACGAAGCGAGGTAGTCCTCCCATAAGCAATACCAACACTGCTCATGTAGCCAGTAAACTCACTATCGAATGTGAGTTGCTCATTTGATGTCAAGATGTGCTCCATGTACTGATCCTTCATCATCCGAAGACTCATCTGTGCCTATAATGTAGGTCCCTTGAAAAAGGGATACAAAAGGGATGAAAATCCATGGATAGGACGAGATAGTGTCCTCCATCGTGCATCCACCAAGTCTATGATATCCTGCTTCCTATGAAATTGAAGCATTCGAACAATTTCAAATTCCGATTTATTATTTAATGTACTAAAAAAAGTGCAAACTTCAATTATCAATAACATATAGAAAATACTTGTCAAGTGACAATGTCGTCGATGAAGAGATAGCCTCTCGCATCTTCGTGCACATGTGGTACACAAGACCGAGAGTAGATCCTTCTTTGTCCACAATACGTAGCACAATGTATATGCATCTCAACACGGGTACTATGGCTGCAATATCAGCCCAAAAGACGTCATCCAACACTTTGCGTTGCACATAATGTGCAAGCTCAGTGTTTGTCGTATGCATGGAAGCCCATCGACGATCAATCGAAGATATGCGCAAAGCATCGCTAATTGTCTGGAGTCTCTGAAAAACCATCTATATATATGCGAATCAGGTGTTTGCAGGACGAATCATATCCACTGAACTATGACAACGAAAAATAGCAAGTGCCTTATGGTTTTTGCGTATAAAAGTCACAATCCTCTTTGCATCACTCACTAACGGTGCAAGCCAAGACAATTTCCCTATGTCTTCAAAAAGAAGATCAAGGCAGTGTGGAGCACATGGAGTCCAGACAATACTAGGAAACTCTTTCTCTATCATTTCCCCATCCTTTTGCAATTGGAGGCATAATGCATTGTCTGTGATAACTTGTACCACATTCTCAACCCCAATCTCAAGGATAGCGGTCTTTATGTGCTCAAAAATAAAGTCCCCAGTGATGCGGACCCCTGCACAACTAGCATGAATGGCTCGTAGGAAATATGTGCCAAGATAACTAGATACCAATATATATTGATGATGTGGCGTCTCCTAGTGTCACTCCATCCATCAGATATAATAGAGCAACCATAGGTCTTCCACCCCAATCTAATTGGCTCTAGTTGTACTTCTATACGGTCCTTCTCTTCATCTAACATGGGTCCACGAAGTTTATTATATTCTATCCCATGACAATCATCACAAGGACCTACCAGGGCTATTGCTTTCACCATTCTTCTCCAAACATCTGTCCTCACTACATTGAATGACAAGTTGCATTGAAGAATGCATCGTTCAATCTCTATTTCAGCAACTTTTTGCCCTTGCTTTTGCAAAGCAGAGGACAACATAGAAGAATGTAAGCTCCCTTGCCTCGGTCTTTGTGGAGGAGGAGTATGACAAGAAGGGGATGTGGACACATCCTCTTCATCTCGTTGAGAGACTGAACGAGCCGTCTGTGATGCTTGACTAGGAGAAGGATCCACATCATCCATCAGCTCAACATATGAGGCTTCCATCTCAGAACGACGTGCTTCCTTTCCTTGTTGAGCAAGACGATGCTCATTTTTTATAGCCTCTCCTATTTCAGGAGGCACTTTCTCACATGCAGAGATGCCTCCTCCTCCTACACCAGATACATGACTTATGAGGCGTGTTGTGGTAGTGGAAAAAATCCTACCACAATACTTGCATGTCCATCTCCGTGTACCAGACCCGGATGCACTTGAACCACTAGCCAAAGCATGGCTAACAGTGTCTGAATCCTAGACATTGGACACGGCATGAGGCATGATGGATTCTTGGGTCACTAGGGTGGCTTTTTGATGCTCAAAGGATCAAGATTCAAAATTGACAATTGGGCTTAAAGCTTTAGGATGCTCTACCTAGTACCTACTACCGAGTACCTTGAATCTTCAAACTTCAAAGTGCCTCTATTACTCTTGACTCTTGAGCCACTCAAACTTGAGTCTACTCGAGTCTCAAGCAAAGTATGCACTTCCTTTCAATCAATGGGCAGTAGGTCAAAAGCTGCAATGCTCTTGGGCAGCGGCTAGAAGCCTACAGCAGGTCGGACAGAGCGGGAAGACAAGGCTGAGGGCGTCGATAGCTGTAGCTTATTAGTGTGAGGTTTGAGCACTATGTGCACTATGGCGGGCTGGAAGTAGCCTGGAACTTGGAAGCTTGCTCGGGAGTCGGCTGAGGGCTCAATTCGATAGTACATACGGAGCATACACTCACTTCATTATGCTCGAGATAATGGCACAACTCTCAAAATAACGACCTAACGTCTTATGCTCGACATCTCAACGAACCGTACGTACCGTTTCTTAACGAACCGTACTGAACCGACTCAGAGACTCAGTGTCTTCCCATCCATCTTGAGAGTGGGACCTTCTCTCTCTAATATACCTGTGACACGCATGTTAAGATGTCTGGCTTGTCTCATCCTCTCTTCCTCTCTTCCTCAATGGTAGTGTGCACAATGAGGGCTTCTTCTTTTGCCACTTTCTTGATGTTTTTCCATGCTCACGATAGTAGAGCATTTTTTGTGGCAATGTCCCTCGGGCTGATCCATGTCCTCTGTATGTATGTATGCCATGTCACGAATAATCCTATTCCTCTCTTGGTGGGAGGGCAAGTAGGTGGGGGCTAGCGAGTCATACTGTAATGGTGTTAGTTTGTCTATGTCAAGTCCATGGTGTGCAAGCCAATCTTGTGTTTGTGCGTACCATGAGGAGGTGTCTCTTGCCAGTGCCATGTCGCGTGATGCGTAGAAAGCTCTGTAAGTGATGCGCTCTCTGTCCATGCTTTGGATCTGTGTAATAAGCATGCTGTGTGGAAGAGTGCCTCTACTAGCATCGGTGATGCAACAAGCTATGCCCTCATGATATCATGGGGTACCGAGGGTTTGCTGCAGATGAGTCTGACAATCATGAGAACGTGCGGTCTCTCCACTGCTGTCAATGTTGATGCGGCTAATCCTAGTCCCCAAATGGCTGCTCCATACATGAGTGCTTGGGTAATATAAGTGTCGAAGAGCCACCCCTTTGTGCGGGGCTCTTGAAAATAGGCTTGGTGATACTGTCTCTCCATCTAGGCTAATGCTGCATATCCTCATGTGATGCAATCTCGGGCTGCCTGAGACATGGAGAAAACCCCAGAGGCTTTAGTGAATGACATGCCGAGGTAGACATATGATCCGACTACCTTGATGGGTCCACCTGTTGTTGCGAAAGAACTCTGTCTCCTCACTTGCACTGATGAATGGAAGATCAAAACCTTGATTTTACCAAGGTTCACAGATAGCCCCCTATGTGTGCAGAAGTCGTCTAGGCTGTGTAGGTGATGCTGTAGGCCCTCAACAGACTTTGAAACCACGACAATATCATCAGCATATAAAAGAATGTGGACCATGGTCCCTCGCACCTCAATACCATCTCCTCCTTGCTGTCATATGAAGTCCACTATCTCACCAATATATAGTCCAAAGAGGTGTTGGAAATTAGGTAGGCCCATAAGTAACTCCATAAGTCCCATAGGTCCAGCATCTACAACACAGATTCTAGTATCTTCCAATATTGACAAACATGAGCATACAACACTTAATCATACAATGATGAGACAAAGATAGAGAGAGATTAGACAACATGTTCAAAGTGTTACGTAAGCCAATGCTTACTCACACCATCATATATATACAAATGTCAAATTACAATGTGGGAGTCAAAATCTCAACCACTATGTGAACAGAAATAAATGGAAGAGTGTATGTCCAGAATTTACAAGAATATTCAGATGTAGGGACAGAAATCTGAATATGTATGAGATGTATGACTTGGTAGGTTGTAGAAGAGTGAATATGAGTGACAGAAAGGAAAGATCAGTTTGAAACTGATATTCAGCAAACCCTAATCTGAATTTAGGCTATGGAAGACCCTAAATCAGATGTGTGTGTGTGTGCTTACAGACTTAGCATAGAATGCTAACATGTTGCTGATTGAAATCCTCATACTTATGTGGAAACACCTTCTCTAACATCTCATCTGAATGCATGTAGCATGCATGTATTGATTCTCCTTTATGTATGCCGAATAGGACTTCTCCAGATATGGATGCCACTGCCTCCATAAGCTCCAAGTAGTACCTGTGTGCATAAAGAGAATATGTACCTGAATAATTAACATAAGATGCAATCTTATGTTAAGCTCGCTCCATCCAATGTCTTTGAAGTACACCAAAATCTTCATGTAGAAGACAACCTTCAAATACATCATGTAGATGGCTGATCCACACCACCAAGCTACTGATGGTAGGTCTTCTTCATAAGCACGAGTGTAAGCACACTCTTCTCCAAGAAGAACTTCATGGCTGCTCCTCAATATAGCTTCACAAAGTGCATCATGGCTGCCCCATGAGTGCTAGAGCACCACCTCCTCAAGCTCCACCACAAGCGAGCGTTGGAATTGGTTGGGATGTCTTCAAAAGTGTCCAAGAGGCTTCTTATATAGGCCACCAAGTGTTCTAGCTAAAAAAATCTGCTTTTCGTAGATCAAAATAAAGCTTATCGCTTTTAAAACTCAATCGCAAATTGTTTTACTAGCTTTTGCTTTATTTTTAAATTATCACAGAAGATAGGTTTTGACTTGCTTTTTCCACTATCTGACCACCTGATGAATGATTTGAAAACATTTTTATGATCTCCAAGCTGAGAGGTATCAAATGAGGTAAAACCCTAAATCAGCAGAAAATTAGGGTTAGGGTTTTCTCCCAAATGTCATATTGGTACAAACTGAACTGGATATGTAACTTCATTCATGTGCAAACTGACATAAATTTCAATCTTGTCCTTCAAGATTGACCTTCAAACTTTATCTTCAAAAGTTTTCTTCAAAACTGAATTGAACTTTTTCAAACTTCAAAAAATCTGAATTTGCTGAATATGAACCATAATACCTGAGAAAATATGCAAACTAGATATCCAATAGTGTTAGCATACATCAAGCAATCATTGCTTGACAACATATGTAGCATGTATTGACTTTGAATCTGCTATCTCCTGTCTTCTCAAACGTGTAAGCATACACTAGGATTCACATATTTGCATTTACCTTAAGAAAGATTTCTCAACGTACTTCTGCTGTGTCATGTAGATACACTAAACAAAATCAGAAATTGAATCCATCCTGGGACTTGTGACTGACAACTCATAACTTAGTGTATTATGAACACTAGCTGGTTCATTTCTGACTCTACTCAACTCAACTGATTCAACTCTCATGAGTCTCACCAAAATTTCATAATTATGATGTCATCTTGTCTTCATCCTTGTTCTATCTGTAAGTCCCTCATACTTGTTTCCTTCAGAGTCCTGTATAATCATATATGTGTGCACCTCATAAGTAACATACCTCTCTGAAATATCAAGCTTCTCTTCAATAGAACTCTGGAACTTTCTCCCGAACAGGGACACCTGTAGGTATGATTCTGCATCCTTTCACATATGGCTGAAAATAAGTCTTCATGTTTCATCACCCCCTGGATGATTTAACACTAGTATCCAAATTCCTTTAAAGTAAATCAGACTTTATGAAATTTGTGACGTCTTCCTTCTTTTAATAATCTGATCTTCAGTGATCAATACTTGTATCTGAAAACAAAATATCTGAACCCTTTTATTAGCACTGTACACATGCCAATAGCTTTCCCTGCCATTCCTAAGCTTTCCAAAATCTAGAATAAGGTTAGCTGATCCTATCATAACAAAAACCTTTCTGAAAGCATTCTAGGATTCATAATCTTCTGCAACATAACAAGTACCTTCTTCTATTTCTCTGCAACACTAATCTGATAGAATCTGAATCTTTGACTTACTTCTTCCAATGTTAAGAATTTTACAAACAAAAGATAGACATTTGACTCAAAAATACTCCAGATATTCAAGATCATACAAGTTCTATCAAGATCTTATAAGATCTCTCCAACAAAATACTTGTGTAGAATCTGCTCTCATCAAACCTTCATGATTTAATGTTTGATTTGCAACCTGAATGTCTCTAAGTATCCATGCTTCTTACGTAAAGTTGTAAAACTTTTCTTCAACTAAATCCTTTCCAAGAATTTGCAACTTCTACTTGAACACAAGTGGACAAACTCTCACCTTGAGAACTCCAAAAGCTGCAAGTTGATACTTCATATCTTCATATTCTTCCTGGGTGAAATGTGCTAGTGTCTGCTTGACTTTCTTTTGGCTAACTCCACTTATTAATCAAGTTATAGGATCTGATGGAACACCTTTTTGAATAGAACACCTTTTTGAATACAAGCATGTATCCAAAAGTCAAGACAATCATAGAAAGTAGATTGTCCATCTGATTGGTACATCACAAAATCTGAATTTTTCTGAATTTTCCTGAAAATACTGAATTTTCTGAAAATACTGAAATTCTGAATTTTTTCTGAAAATACTGAAATTCTGAAAATATTGAGTTTTCTGAATTTCATCTTGAAAAACTCTGAATTTTCTGAGTATACTGAATATGAGGTAACTTTTCCAAACCCAAAAACCTCACTCCAAGTCTCCAACATCTGCTATAAATACTCTTTTACCTCAAGAGTTAGATAAAGAAGAAATATACTTCTTTGTAACTTGTCATATACCAAGTAGCTCTGAATTGACACTCCAAGAATTCTTTGAGGGAACATATAAGCTGCCTCCTCAAAAGCTTCAACTTTACATAACTCACACATATGAGTTAAAACATATAAGTTGTCTTAGATATCTGCTGCTTTACTTTCTCTCAATGTAATTCTTTGTCAAAACCTACTAAAACATGACCAAGTATAATGCAAAACAAGAAACTGCTTCTTCTTTAAACTATCTTTCTCACACAAGATGTTCTTGTAGACTTGTCTTTGGATGTAGAGGATAAAAGTAGGAAAAGTATATGGAAAATATAAGAGAAAAAGAAGTCTTACTTTCCCTTTGGAATTGTCGGACTTTCTTCTTCTGCATCTTTCTTCCAACCAATGCTCGGTTGGATAGGTGTGCGATGAGCTGTGCTAGGATCTTGCACAGGTAGATGAGATGCTATGCTTGTAGACCGAACGGGTAGTGAGCTCTTCCATGCTGTAGGTGGGCGATTGCACGGCTCACCATTGTTGGTGGGGAGAGGGGGGGGGAGGAGAGAGGGAGAGAGAGAAAGAAAGAAAGAAAGAAAGTCATATTAACGTCTTCTGGAGGCCAAACCTTGCCTATGAGACAAAAACCATGTACTAGTGTAGTAACCCTGTGTAGGGGATGAAATGAAATAAAAAGTATATGGCGACACAAACATATACAAGGCTGGAAAATGCTGGGGAGACGTGGCTCTGACTCTGCAGATAGTGGCCACCTAATACATGGGGGACATGTGAGTAAAAGTGGGAGTAAAACACCCTAGCTACTGGTGAATGGGTGGAGGTGGGTGTAGTATGTGGTACATCGGGGGTGGTCTGAGTGCTTCCGGAAGGAAGACAACCCAGGGGGTGGTGGTACGCCTATGCTCCATCATGTGGTTGTCGGTTGGCTGGATGCGTGAGATATGCTCTTGATATAGTTGTGGTCGATGATATCCGCCCATGCGTTGTCGGCGCTGTGCTCTCTGTGCTGGTGAGTGAGTGAGTGAGTGAGTGAGTGAGTGAGTGAGTGAGTGAGTGAGTGAGTGAGTGAGTGAGTGAGTGAGTGAGTGAGTGAGTGAGTGAGTGAGTGAGTGAGTGAGTGAGTGAGTGAGTGAGTGAGTGAGTGAGTGAGTGAGTGAGTGAGTGAGTGAGTGAGTGAGTGAGTGAGTGAGTGAGTGAGTGAGTGAGTGAGTGAGTGAGTGAGTGAGTGAGTGAGTGAGAGAGAGAGAGAGAGAAAGAAAGAAAGAAAGAAAGAAAGAAAGTCATATTAACGTCTTCTGGAGGCCAAACTTGGCCTATGAGACAAAAGCCATGTACAAGTGTAGTAACCATGTGTAGAAAATGAAATGAAATAAACACAAAGCTATCAAGGGTTGGTAAAAGGCTCGGGAGAAGTGGCTCTGACTCAGCAGATAGTGGCCACCTAATACAGGGGGATCCATAATATGAGTGAGCAAAACACCCTAGCTACTGGTGATGGGGGGAGGTGGGTGTAGTATGTGGTACATCGGAGGTGGTCTGAGTGCCTCCTGAAGGAAGACAACCCATGGGGTGGTGGAACGCCTATGCTCCATCATGTGGTCGTAGGCTGTCCTGATGCGTGAGATATCCTCCTGATATAGTCGCGGTCGATGATATCCTACCATGCGTGGTCGGCGTCGTGATCTCTGTGCTGCTGCCTGGTGGAGTGTGAGCCCTCTAGAAGGACCTCTCTGATCTAGCTCCGCTCGCTGAAAGAACTGGGTAATGGTCTGCAGGGTACTCACCCGTGGCTGATGTGTGGGCTGTAGTGACCGCTCTCTCCTCTCGTATGCTGCTGTGAGGAAGCGCCCCAAGCGTCGCTGGTCTCCCATGGTCATGCACAACTGGAGTGACTCCTCTAGCTGGAACTGTGCTCGTAGGTCTAAGTATGCTCGACATCTGATAACAAAATGCTCCTCACTCTCTACCTCTGTCTGGCATACTGGGCACCACCTCTCCTCACGGGGGACTCCCCTGGAGCGACCCCTCTCAATCTCGAGCTGATGTGATGAGACCCGGAGCTTCCCAATGACGACTCGGAGGTGGTGGGGAAGATATGTCTGCATGTATCTCGGGATCTCGATGAAGCCCGTGTCCGATATATGTAGAAAATGCTCGCAGTAATAGAGCATTTTCGGTGGCAATGTATCCCTAGGGCTCACCCATGTCCTCTGTATGTATGTATGCCATATCTCCTGACGAATGACCCTATTCCTCTCTTGATGAGAGAGCGAGTAGGTGGGTGCATGTGAGTCGTACTGTAGTGGTGGTAGCCTGTCTATGTCAAAGCCATGGTGGGCCAGCCAGTCTCGTGTCTGTGCATACCATGAAGAGGTGTCGCCTGCTAATGCCATATCACGTGATGCCTGGAGAGCACGATAAGCAATGCGCTCTGTATCCATGCTCCGAAGTCTGTGTACTAGGCATACTGTCTGGAACAGTGCCTCAACTAGCATCGGTGGTGCAGCGAGCTCTGCTCTAATGATATCATGCGGTACTGAAGGCTTGCTGCGGATAAGTCTGGCAATCATGAGGATCTGTGGCCTCTCTAATGCTGTCCATACTGATGTAGCTAATCCCGGCCCCCAAATGGCTGCCCCATACATGAGCGCTGGCGTAACCAAAGTGTCAAAGAGCCACCCCTTTGTGCGGGGCTCCTGAAAATATGCCTGGTGGCACTGTCTCTCCATCAAAGCTAATGCTGCGTACCCACGTGTGATGCGGTCACGAGCTGCCTGAGACATAGAGAAGACCCCAGATGCTGCTGTAAATGTCACTCCCAAGTAAACATATGATCCGACCACCTGGATCTGTCCACCTGCTGCTGTGAACAAACTATGTCTGCGTACCTGTGCAGATGTATGAAAGATCATGACCTTGGTTTTACCAAGGTTCATAGATAACCCTCTGTGTCTGCAAAAGTCATCTAGGCCATGTAGATGATGCTGTAGACCTTCTGCAGACTCTGAAACCAATACAATATCATCAGCGTATAAAAGAATATGGACATTGGCTCCCCGTACCTCAATGCCATCTCCCCCTTGCTGCTGTATGAAGTCCACTATCTCATCAATGTAGAGACCAAAGAGGGTGGGTGAAAGAGGGCATCCTTGCTTCACCCCGATAGTGCTAGCAAGTGGATCAGATAAGCCCCCTGGGCATCTAACTCTACCAGATACTCTCTCGTATAAGGCGTAGATCCCCCATATCATCTCCTCCGGAGCTCCAATATCAAGTAGTCGTCTAAAGAGTCGGTCTAAAGAGAGAGAGAGAGAGAGAGAGAGAGAGAGAGAGAGAGAGAGAGAGAGAGAGAGAGAGAGAGAGAGAGAGAGAGAGAGAGAGAGAGAGAGAGAGAGAGAGAGAGAGAGAGAGAGAGAGAGAGAGAGAGAGAGAGAGAGAGTGAGTGAGTGAGTGAGTGAGTGAGTGAGTGAGTGAGTGAGTGAGAGAGTGAGAGAGTGAGAGAGTGAGAGAGTGAGAGAGTGAGAGTGAGAGAGAGAGAGAGAGAGAGAGAGAGAGAGAGAGAGAGAGAGAGAGAGAGAGAGAGAGAGAGAGAGAGAGAGAGAGAGAGAGGGGGAGGGAGGGAGGGGAGGGAAGGGGGGGGGGGAGGGAGGGAGGGGGGGGGAGGGAGGGATGGAGGGAGGGAGATTTTACGTCTGTTAGGAGGCCGAACTTGGCAAATCAATGTACATGGGTGTGTCTTTTGTCAATCGGAAAAGATAGAAGTGTTGAAACAGATATAAATCTCCATAGTATGCATGTGGAGATGCCATGAAAGTTTTTTTGGGGGGGGGGTATGGAGTGCTATATCTATGGTAGTCTAGTACAAGCATGAGTATGCAAATGACCGGCTAACTAGCTCCATCCTAGGTACATAGGTGGAGTGGATGGGTGTAAGATGTGGTACATAGGTGGAGGTGGAGTCAGGGCCACCCTGATGGCTGCAACGGGATCAATCATCATATGGGATCATCTCTCCTCCATGGCGCTATGGTCATGAGCTTGGACCTCTGCAATCTGGTGTCGATGAAGTCTCAGGGCTTGATGTCCTACAACACGGGGTCGTCTCCTAGCTCGAGAGGTTTGAGCCTACTGAAGAGTCACCCCTTTGGCTGTGTGAGCTAAGGGGGGGAGGGCTGCTCCGCGTTGCAAAACAAAGAAGTGAGTGAGCTGAATTTGTCTCCCTCCTGTCTCTGTTGATTGAGTGGGATGTAGTAGGGAATCTTTGTGACTGTGTATCTCTAGTAAGAATCGCTCGAGCTTTCGCTCATCTCTAGAATCCATGATCTCTCGGAGGGTAGGCTGCGTTGTAAAAATAGTCTCATATCTGCCTCTAATGTCATCATATGCCTTACATCTGCAGACAAAGTGCTCCTTATCCTTCGTCTCTACTTTGCATATCCTGCATATCCGCTCCTCTCGAGGAATGTCCGCGGCTCTTCCCATCTCAATCTCTAGTCCGTGTGATGAGACCCTCAACTGGCTAATCGCCATCCTCGAGCTATGAGGCATGTAAGTATCCATGTAGCATCGTGGCTGGATGAAACCGTCTGGTAGGATGTCTAGGAAATGGTCTTGGTAGTGTGATAGTCTCAATCCCATGTGTTGTGTGAGCCACGTCTGACTAATGTAGAGCTTCCAGAGATCCTGTCTGAGCACAATGCTCCTCTCACTGTGGGAGAGGTGGGTGTGAGGTGAGTAGAGGTCATATTGAAAGGGCGGCAATCTTTCCATATCAAGTCCATGACTATCAAACCAGGCTCTAACTTGAGTGTACCAAGCTCTCGCATATCATGACTCTGATATCTGTATAGATGCCTCAAATGCTTTGTGTGTGTGTCTGTCTATAGGGAGCTCCCTCATCCTCTGAATATTGCAGATAGTCTAGAATAGCTACCATGGGTGGTGCAACTAGCTCTGCTCTGATAATGTCATGTGGCACTGACTGTTTAGCGCAAAATAGTCGTGAGATCATTCGTACTTGTGGCTTCTCGATCGCACTCCACTAGGTGACTATAAGGCTTTGGACCCAAATTGTCGCAGCATACATCATAGCTGGTCAGACAAGTGTATCAAATAGCCACCCCTTCGTGCCGAGCTCCTAGAAGTGTGCTTGGTGACATCTCTACTCTAACATGGCTAAAGCTGCATATCCTCGTGTGAGTCTATCGATGGCTGCCAGCCTCATGCCGAAGGGGCCAGGCAAGCTCGTGAATGTGACTCCGAGGTAGACAGAGGAAGTGACCACCTCTATTTGCCGCCGACAACTATGAATCCTGCCCCTTTCCTCACCATGGGGGAGGTGTGGAAGATCATGATCTGAAAGGGCTGCCTGCCTCATGCTGAAGGGGCCAGACAAGCTCGTGAATGTGACTCCGAGGTAGATGGAGGAAGTGACCACCTCTATCTGTCCATCGGAAGCTGTGAATCCTGCTTCATTCCTCACCATGGGGGAGGTTTACCTTCAAGCATTTGTGGTACAAAACTCATTCAGGGAAGCCAACTGGCGCTGTAATCCCTCGGGTGATGCTATAATCAATACAATGTCATAGGCATATAATAAAATGTGGACATGTGTACTTGCGAGGTTTGCACCCTCTCCTTCGGCTCGGAGAATGAAGTCCTCAATCTCGTCGATGTAGAGACCAAATAGAGTGGGGGAAAGTGGGCAGAACTAGTAGGGCGATGCTCAAGTGGCTGGATAATGGGAGGCTGCCCATGTGTGTGGATCCCCAATAGGTGTGGTCTGGCGTGGCTCTCATAGGGTACACCATGCAGCAGCCCTGTCCATACTCATAAAGAGGCTCTATAGCTCAAGCTCATGTGCCTCCTCAAAGGCTCACTCTTCCGACACGTGAGGGTCTTTATTTGTCTCTTGGCCTCTCTCTAAGTGATCTCTCCCAATGCTCGTTGAGCTCCTAGTCGGAGGTAGAGATTTCTGCATTCCTCATCATACCAACGATGTTGTGGCATAGTCTCGAGAGAAGGTGTGTGATCATAGTGGGAGGTGTGCAGGAAGGAGTTGATGGCTGATGTCCGAAGGACTCATGCCATCTGTGAGGTGAGTAGGGGTAGTGGAGTGTCACGATGAAGAAAGAGATCCTTCTTGACTTGAGCCACATATATGTGGGCTAGCTCGTGTGTGAAGTGGATGGTGGTGTGTGGGGTGCATGTTGCAGATGTGTGTGTGGGGGTGTCTGCCATGAGGGAGAGTGCAAGGTATGTGTGATCGGCCCCAAAGGGTATGGGTGGGATGGTGAACGAGGTGAGTAGGTGGATGGCCTCCCTGGACCCCATCCATCTGTGACTGAGTGTGGTACGCATGTTAATCCTCTTGAGGTAGGCCATTGAGTCGTCCCGTTTTAAAGAACGAGATTATGTCGAGAGCCTAGTATGAGAAGATGAGTGCGATAATGAGTGTGTGTAGGGTTTGTTGAAGCTCGAGCTGTAGACTCCTCCTGCATGGTAGGTAGTATCTGTGGTCCTCTAGGTCAAATGTCTCACACTGATCATTGCCTGTCATGGCATTGAAGTCTCCATAAGGAAAACTTCCGCGCGTGCAGAGTACTCTGTAATCTTCTCTGACAAGCAGTGTAGAACAAATTTTGATGGATGGCATCAGTGGCCGAGGCATCAGTGGCCAAGGCATCAGTGGCCAAGGCATCAGTGGCCAAGGCATCAGTGGCCAAGGCATCAGTGGCCAAGGCACCAGTGGCCAAGGCACCAGTGGCCAAGGCATCAGAGGCCGAGGCACCACACGCCCAAAATCTGGAGTTGGGCACCAGGATGGAAGATTTGGGCGACTGTATGCCCAAGGCAGACCTCACAAGGCGGCCAAGTGGCTGGGTCCGGGACCCAGCCACTCATCATTACACGACAAGGTCTGGTATTGGAGGCGGAGGCGGCCGGTGACGGCTGACTCTTGTCACCGCCTAATGCATTAACTTCCCACTACTCCGATGGAACAGACCCTCCTATTGTAACCAGTTCCTCACCTCTCTCCTATAAAAGGAGAACCCTCAAGTAGAAAAGGGGGCGTGATATACATGATACGATACACGATAGGACATATGTTATAGCTGAGAGTGAGAGTGGACTTAGAGCTCCTGGATAGTTGAGTCCTGTTCATGTTCCTGTTCATGTTAGCTACTACTACTGTTTATGTTGTTTTCTTGATGCCATTGTGTAAGAATACCCTGAGATTGCATTCTGTTGTCCTTGCTTGGTATGATCAACTGTGGTAGGATTAGTAGTATGATTGGTTGTGATATGAGATAATCACTTGTCTTCTTATTGTGTTATATTTGGCCTTCTAGTTAGTATGGTGTTGTGCTCTATTATGCTCCATGCTTGCCGTTGCTTTGATCCTTACCTCTAAGTGTAGTTTCTAGTGTTGATGTGAAGGCTTTGTGATAAGTGTCTATTTTGGTAATGTGGTCTAATGTGTTCATGTGCTTGCATATTCTCCAGGAGTAGTGCATTTTGCGTTCCCTGCACCCACACACTTCATTTCACCACCTACAGGTGAAAATTTGGCACGCCCGGTGGGACAGGGCTTCTGGAGATTTCTCGTTATTTGAGAAATCACTTAAGACTTAAGTACCCTTTCCTTTGAGTAATTGTCTAAGATTGAGTGCCCAGAGCCACCTTTTTCCCTCCTCCCCCTTCCTACCCTCTTGGGCGACTACCCTTTTTCCCTCCTACTCCTTCCTACCTTCCGGGCGACTGCTCCTCATCCTTCTCAATTTTGGGCGACTGCTCCTCATCCTTCTCAATTTTGGTGGGCGACTCTCCTCCTCTTTGGATTCTTGGGCGATTCCTCCTCCTCTGTTGGTTTCCTAGGCGACCGCCCTCTTCCTCCTCATCCTCCTTCTTGGCTTCTGGGCGACTACTCCTCCACCTCCTCTCCGGCTCCTGGCTTGGGCGACCACTCTTCCTATCCTCCGTGTTGGCCCCTTGGGCGTCAACTTCTCCTCCTCCAACTCCCCACTGGAGTAACCTCTTTTGGGCGAAGACTCCTCCCGGGCGACCTCTTCATTGGGGCGAATTCCTATTTCAGAAGTAGTTCCAAAGATGGTCCATGACCCACACCAGAGCTAGCAAGGAGAAGCAGCTAAACCCTAAGAAGACACCAATCAAGTGTTATCACAGAAGACGGCCAGATCTTTATCAAACACCCATAAGAAGTCTCTCTGTTTCTGGCCTGGTCTCTAGAATAGAAGGGTTAGACTCAAGCCTAGTCTCTAGAATAGAAGGGTTAGACGACAAAACTAAAACTCAAAAGACTCTACCTCAACGCACTCTTCTTAACAAGGCCATGGCAGAGGAGCTTTCCGCTCTTTTGTCAAGAATCAATATCAGATTTTCTTCATTTCATGGAGGTGCTAATGAAGATCCCGAAGATCATGTACAAAGATTTCTTTCAACTTGTAAGAGCAGAGGCTTACAACAACGACAGGACGCATTCCGAGTTTACAGATGCATTCCGGCCAGGTAACTCTACAGAAAGAACCTTGGATGAACTTGAGAATCTAATCTTGCATATGGGAGAATCATTTTCAGAACTTATGACGCGGGCAAGGTCACTAGTAGCAAGATTGCCGGAACCACCAGGAGATTTCCTTGTCAAGAAGTGGGTGGAGAAGGCCTTGCCGAAATCCACCCAGCAGAAGCTAAGAGAGCTGTTGAGACCAGACTCCACTTTGAGAGAATTTGAAGCAGCTGCCACAAGGATTGAGGCTGCACGAGTCCATTTTGGAGCACATCCGGGAAAAACCTTCCCCCAAGATGAAGACATGGTGACAGCCTTGAGGAAGGAACTAGAGACCTTAAAGCTGCAAAGGAATCGAGAAGAGGACAAGGGAACTTCAGAAGGTCTCGCTCAATTACGACAAGAGCTTGAAGAACTCAAGACACTAAGGGAGGTAAGAACTGGACTGAGGTGTTCTCTGTGTAGTACCCAAGGACACACATCACAAGAATGTCCAAGGAAGCTAACATGCCAGTTTTGTGGCAAGGGTGGCCATGAGGCCAAGGATTGTTATTTTCTAAAGGGTCTTGGAAATCAAACTATGATGCCAGGACAACCTCCAGTAGCTCAATGGGTAGGAGTGGCTCAATCCTCTTTGTTGGGGCAGCCACCATTACCATCCACTACAACGCCTCCGGTAACAACTTTTTACACCAATCAAGGACCTCAACGGCAAGAAGGTAGGCCTCGTCAGAATCGACCACCTAGGCCTATAATGTGCTACAGATGTGGGGAGTATGGACACTTCCAAAGTAAATGTTCGCTTCCTGAGGATGCTCCACCATGCAAAAATTGCCCTGAAACAAGGGATCATTACACGAAGGACTGCCCAAAGTCAAGGCCTTCTACAAGCACGCCAGGTAACTCTTGCCCCCTGCATATGATCACAGTATCTAATGATAAGGGCAATGTAGGCTCCCCAAGCGCCCGAGTAGTCCAACTTGAGGAACTTTCCGGAGTCATGACTAGGGCACAAAAACAGAAGGAAGCTTTGAAAGATGCTGCAAAAGAAGCAACAGATTCATCAAAAGACAAAGGAAAAAGGACCATGGAGCATGAACCTTCTCATGGAGCCAACCACCACCAAGACAAAGCAAAAATCTCACTGGGAAGAGATAAAGATAGTAATGAGCAAGTTATTGACAAAGCATATGCAGTATCTAAAGAGGACCTAAGGCAATTCGAGCATGGATCTACTTCAAGGAACAGCCAAGAAGGCTTCCTCACTGCAGTTCAAGTCTTGCAGAGCACCTACCAACAGGTATCTCTATATAACTTGTTAGCAATGAGTCCTGGATTCAGAGGAGAAGTAATGGCTGCCATAAATGGGTTAGACCCGGGCACCATATTAAGTGGCGGGCAAGGCTTCACTTCTCTAATTTCCCAACAAACACCTGTACCATCAACTTATAGCTCAGAACCATCTAGGATGGCACCTCTCACTGATTACAAGAGTCCTACTGTAAGTATCAAGGGAACTCCCTTGGTAGGAGTGATAGTTGATGGAGGATCTGGTATTAATCTGATGCCGGAGTACACCATGACATTGCTAAATCTGAAACCAACTAAAGACGCTCACTTTACAGTATCACTGGCATACCAAAGCAAAGTAAGCCCATTAGGCATAGTGGAAAAGGTTGAAGTCATCATACATAACTCAAAATTTGTGTTGGATTTTGTGGTAATAACACTCCCTAAGGTGAAGGGGGGATTTCCTTTGTTGATAGGAAGACCATGGCTACGCCACAGTAAAGCGGTACATGACTGGGGAAGTGACACCTTATGGGTGGCCGGACCAGACAAGGTGATGAGACAACTCCACATGGAAGGAGGAACAAATGAAGCCCTAGGTACTTCTCAAGTTGTTCTACATCCAGAGGAGAATGCACAGGAAGAAAAAAATAATAGCATTAGAGAAGAGGAACGACGAACTATACCAGAAGGAGCAAACATTTGGGCCACTTCTCCTCCACCATGGGTTTTGGAAGATCAAGAGGTATTAGTTTCTTCTCCTCCCAACTGGGCGACTCCCTCTCCACCTCCTAATCAAACTAGGGCACCTGCTCCACCTCCTCCCAATTGGGAGACTCCACCTTCACCCCTAAATAACTGGGCGACTGAACCTTCAGTTTGGGCGCCACCTCCACCTCCCACCAGCTGGGCGACTCCACCTCATAGTCCAAGCTGGGTGTCTCCGCCTCCAAGTAGCTGGGTCGCTCCAAAAGCTTGGGCTCCATTCTCTGCTCAAAGATCCCCACATTGGGCACCTGAATGGGCAGCTTATCCGCCACCTTGGGCTACTCCTACAATTGGCTGGGCGGCTCAATGGGCATCCGGAACGCCTCACACAGAACCATGTAAGACAACATCACATGACATCAAAGAAGAAGTTGATGAAGGAGAAAATTTATCCAATGAAGAACTAGGGGACATCATGGATTGGATAGAGGAGACCAACAATGTTACATGCTTCACGGTAGCAATCATGGATAAAGAGGCAGATGAACCTATTATTGTGGAGTCTGTAGTATTAGGCGAGCCGGCCAAAGATTGTCGAAGAGGTAAAATTCTGAAAGGAGTTGAAGGAAAAGAAAAGATTGAATCAAGCAAAACAGAAGAAAAACTAGTGGAAAGCATTTTTCCATTAGCAGAAGTTCCAGTAGGATGGACACAAGAAAAGACCGAGGAAATCATTATCAATGATAGTCCAGCATTCACAAGGAAGACGCTGTTCAAGGACGAGGAAAAGGCAATTTTGGAGCCAGTTAAAGAAGTCAACTTGGGGGAAGACGGACATCCACAGAATCTTTTACTCGCAAGTTGGTTGTGGGAACACCCTCTTCTGCTCACAGAGGTAATAACATTCATGAAGAATTTTAAAGATATATTTGTATGGAGTTACAAGGATTTGACAGGAATACCAAAAGAACTCGGAATACACACTATTCCTCTAATGGATGAAGCTCGGCCAATTAGAGGAAAGATGTATAGGTTAAATCCCAAATATGCAGAAGCAGTCAAAAAGGAAATCCAGAAAATGGAGGAAGCAGGAATTATCGTCCCAGTAGAGCATTCCGAATGGTTGTCCTCTATGGTTATAGCACCTAAGAAGCAGCCTAATAAAATCAGAGTTTGTGTGGATTTCCGAGCATTAAATAAGGTAACCATCCCTGACGGGTTTCCCACTCCCTTTTCTGAACAAGTGGTTGAAGATGTGGCGGGACATATGCTATACAGTTTCATGGATGGTTTCAGTGGATACAATCAACTGGAAATCCATCCTAACGATCAGCCAAAAACAGCCTTTGTAACTCCTTGGGGAACCTATATCTACACCAAAATGGCTTTCGGTCTTAGAAATGCACCAGCCACTTTTAATAGGACAGTGTATCTAATCTTCAACAAGTTGCTCCTAAAATTCTTAAGAATTTTTATGGACGACTTTTCGGCCTTCTCTGGGGCAGCCTGCACTACTGCAGTAGAAAATGTGCCAGAACATTTGAAGCAATTAGAACAAGTGTTCCAGCGTTGCAGAGAAACAGGTTTGAAACTTAACCCTAACAAATGTCATTTTTTGGTAACTCAAGGTACCCTGTTAGGGCATGTGGTCTCTGAAAAAGGGATGACTCCAGATCCAGATAAGGTAATGTCAATTCTCAAGCTTCCGAGACCTATAAATGCTAAAGAGGTCCAAAGCTTCCTCGGGCACACAGGATATCACCGCAAGTTTATACGCATGTATGTCGAGGTAGCACGACCACTTTCACGACTTACAAGCAAAAGTTTTCCTTTTCAATGGTTTGAAGAAGAGGAGTCAGCATTTACTTATCTCAAACAAAGGTTGGCATCTGCACCCATACTCATTTCACCAAATTGGTCAAAGACATTCCACGTGCATGTAGATGCAAGTTTGTATGCAGTAGGAGCTGTACTGACTCAACCAAGCGAGGTACACAAGTTAGATCAACCCATTCATTACGCAAGTAGACTCCTCTCAAAAGCAGAAAAGAACTATAGCACCACAGAAAGGGAAGCATTGGCTATTGTATTTGCCCTCAAAAAATTCAGGCACTATCTTTTAGGCACTACATTCACCGTAATTACGGACCATCAAGCTTTAAAATATTTGTTGAATAAGCCGCAAGTTGCAGGAAGAGTATGGAGATGGTTGCTTCTCTTCCAAGAATTTGATTTTGAAATTGTACAGAGAAGCGGTAGGCAGCATGTCATTGCAGACCATCTCTATCGCATCAGGCATCCAGGACAAGCAACAAGGGGAGTAGAAGATGATTTCCCAGACAGCCAAATCTACAAGGTAAGTATGGCACCACATGGTATGATGATTTAATTCTCCTTCTAGGGAAGGGCCAATTTCAAACTGGATCCACTCCGTTGGAAAAGCGTAGACTCCTCCTAAAAAGTAAGAATTTCATGATGGCAAAGGATACCCTCTATAAGGTTGGCCCTGATGGGATGTACAGAAGGTGTCTTCAACCACATGAAACGGAAAGTGTTCTTCAATTGGCACATGAAGGAAAATCTAGTGGTCATTTTCCGGGGCATATCACTGCACTCAGAATACTCCAAAGCGGCCTATGGTGGCCATATCTCTTTAGAGATGCCACTAAGTTTGCCAAGGCATGTGATGTTTGCCAACGATGTGCGCCCAAACCAACACGACAAAGGAATCAGCCTCTCAATATCTCTATGGCTTGGCAACCATTTGAGCACTGGGGACTAGACTTTGTCGGCCCTATTTTCCCAGTAGCACAAGATTCAGGTGCAAAGTATCTTTTAGTGGCAACCGATTATGCTACTAAATGGGCTGAGGTTATAGCGAGTAAGGACTGTACTGCGGAAACGGTAGCTCACTTCTTGTATAATTATATCTTTTGCAGATATGGATGTCCAATAGAGGTTACAACAGATCAAGGGTCCCATTTCGTCAATAGGGTGTTGACTTTGATTTTTAACAGGTATCAAATTTTCCATAAGAAGTCCTGTGCTTATTACCCAAGGGCAAATGGGCAAGCAGAGAGCACAAATAAGGTCCTTATGCTCCTACTAAGGAAAACATGTTTACAGTTCCCTAATACTTAGGGACAGGCATATCTTGGAACCTTGTGGGCATACAGAACCTCCTTCAAGGCCACAACGGGTCATACTCCATTTGAACTATTGTATGGAATACAAGCAATTGCTCCTTTTGAGTTCTTGCATGGCTCCAACCGCGTGGGAACCACTCGAAACCCTGAACTTACTAGCACTCTCTCAGCAAACATTGTAAGGCTTCAACTTCTAGAAGAAAAAAGAAAGATAGGTAATGATACTCTAGTGACAGTACAGGAAAAAAGGAAACAAAATCATGATGCACATCTCTGGACATCAAAAATTAGGGAAGGGAGCTTAGTTTTGATGTACCATCCGCGCTTATTTGAAAAGAAGGCTAAGAAGAAGCTGATGCCAAGATGGAACGGACCTTTTAGGGTCATACGCACACTTCCAGAGGGAGCAGTACAAATCTCCACCTTGACAGGCACAGTCCTCCCCTTAGTCAATAAATCAAAGCTAAAACCCTATGTGGAAAAATAGAGAGAATGTATTTGCCTTTGTATATAGTATACATACCCATATGTTGTTACCGAATGTAAATATTGGGCTTTTCTCATCTGTCTTCTTCACCTAACTCATCTATTCCCACCTTCCTCTCATAGGCTTACACTTCAACTCTTTAAATCTCCTTCTATCCCTTATAACCAAGGATCTCCTTCCTTTTTCTTGGAGCCTTACCCTTCTCGGCCACCTCTCTAAGCTAAGCAGGACCTTTTTCCCCTTGGGCGACCCTCTACCATCCTCACATTGGGCGACTCCCCACCAAGGCTCATGGGCAACCTTCTACTTAGGCAACTCTCTACCAAGACCCCTTGGGCGACCCTCTACCATCCTCACATAAGGCGACTCTCTACCAAAACCCCATGAGGCGACCCCCTCCCAATTACACCTTGGCGACTCCATTTCACCAACCACTTGGGGCATTCACTCCTAGTGACCAGATGGGCGACTCTCATCCTATGGGCGGCACTCCTCCCTTTCCCCCTCACTGTGCCAGCATAAACTTCTTCTTTCTTTCTCAGCTGACTCTCTTCCTTCTCAACAATGTGACCCTCTTCCTTTTCAACCAATATGCAAACCTCAATATCCAACCAAGGCATCCATCCTCTTTCTCCTGCAACATGGGCAACCCACCTTAGCCTTCTCTCTCAATATGCCGCAACAACCTTAGCCTTTTCCACTCAAAATGCTGGAGAAGCAACATGGTTGACCCTCCAATTATAGGATTACCTATCTCTACCTACCTCTAACCTTCCCTTCCGTGACCTCCTACCAACTCCATATACGACCTCTCTCAACATTCAAACCCTCGGCATACCCTACTTGTTCCACCCACTCTTCTTCGACATAGTGCATCTCCCTTTACCCTCCCTCTTCTCCATTCCACATCAATCAACCTTTCCATGAGCGACACTCATCCTATTACATAGTTAGGTGACTCCCTCCCAACTTTCCCCTTGGGCGACCCTCGCCCTAGGCGACCCCTTCCCTTGCCTCCTTGGGCAACCCTCGCCCTAGGCAACCCCTTCCTTGCATCCAGTTAAGGCGACCCCCGCCTTGGGCGACTCTCTCCTCCTAATGACAAATTGGGCGACTCTCTCCTCCTAATGACAAATTGGGCGACTCTCTCCTCCAATGGCAAATTGGGAGACCGGCGACCATCATCCTAGGCGACTCCTTTTGTGCTAATTGGGCGACCGGCGACCATCATCCTAGGCGACTCCTTTTGTGCTAATTGGGCGACCCTTCTTCCTTTGGCGACCCCCACCTTGGGCGACCCCCACCTTGGGCGACCCCCACCTTGGGCGACCCCCGCCTTGGGCGACTCTCTCCTCCTAATGGCAAAGTGGGCGACCATCCAGGGGCACTTACTACAAGCTAAGGCGACCAACTTATTCTTGGCAGGCGACCAACTTATTCTTGGCAGGCGACCAACTTATTCGTGGCAACACAAGGAGGGCGACCACCTCTTTTCTCCCAACCCTCTCCAAAGGCCTTCCTCCAAGGTCCAATTTGGGGGACTCTCCTCCAAAATCCCACCTTGGGCATCCTCCTCAGAGATTCCACCCAACCGGGTAATGTCATCATAGATGACCATGGCTAGGCGAATTTTTTTTCAATTCACCAAAATAGGGCGACCTCTTTCCGATGCCAGGGCAAATTTTTCTCAATTCCCAAATAGGGCGACCCCTTTCATGAAAGGGCAACTCGAATTATCACCAATCATTGACATCATCCAATGTCGTATCGACCCTCGCGCACACACTCCTAGATCTCTCACGCATCACGAAGACCTGGCAGGTACATCTTCTGACGCTCCTGACCGAAATCCTGAAGTTTCGTAATCGCCCCCATGGCTTCGAACAACATATCCTGGTAAGGGTCCACCTCCCTCTCCCGAGGACTTGCAGTCTTCCCTCGCACACATACTCCTGGAATCTCTTGCGAACATACCTGGTAGATTCATCACACTCTGGTAGATTCATCACACTCGGCCAGATTCAACCATTGATCTACAGAAGGTGACTCAGACACCAAGCTTCATTCAGTCCATCTTCACCACTCCACCGGATAGCCACCCATCTCCTACAGCTCCTCTTCTGCCTACAAGCACACACCAAACATCCATATATCATCAAGCTACGTTGCTTCGAGGATTCGGTCCTGCTCCTTCAATCATCAAATTCACAACAGTCACATCAGCAGAAACCGTATCCAACGACAGCAATCATTCTACTCTGGAATCATCCAGCTCCACACCAACAATTTTTCTACATAAACATGGCGTCATCCTCTGTAGACATAGAGGAAACCTTCTCTGAATTCAAGACGGACACTGAAAGTGCATCAGGACAATCATCTGATGATTCGAGTGATTCACTTTATGTGGTCTCCGAGGAGAATCCCTCAGAGTCAGAAGAGTCACTGGAACAAGAAATTCAGCAGGACCAACACATCACTCCAGCAGCAGAACCGAGTATTCAGCAAGATTCAGCTACATCTTCCGCAAACGTGGCAACAACGACAGAGATACTCATTTCCATTCCTGACGAAATCACCTTGAAGCTGGACCTAAGCATATGTGGTAAGCTTCAAAGTTCATTTACTTCACAGGAATTAAAAAATATGGGTTTGTTCACCATTGCAAGTGCCACGCTTCCCTCACTTGGTGATCCTCAAGCCGGTGGGATGGAGATCTTGACACTCTTCAAGTCCTTCCCCTCTCTTTCTGGAGGACGAATTACCAAAGAGAAGCTCGCTCTCATGTTGGGAACCCAAGAAATTCCAGATTCTAAAAAAGAAGGCAACTATGCGGAGTCGTCCATTCCATACATTTTGCAGACATGTACCACTAGCTTCTCCACTTCCACTTGTAGCCAGGTAATGATGCAGAGGCTCATATTATTCAAAGCATTTTTTCTCTTGAAGGACAATCTGCATTTCATGGATGTAAAGGTATGTGAGCCCCTTCTTTGCTTTGCCCAAGCAAAGCCCTACCCATACCATAAAGTTTTACTTCAGTCCCTGGCAGAAAGAAAGAAGAGGTATGGGCAGCAAGTAGGCAAAAAGGCGCTCACATTCAAAGTGGTAGGTGGTCATATCATGTCGTACATTTACAGATATTTTACCGCTCTCCATTCCAAAGACAAAGACGTACCGCGCCACACCTCATCAAAAAGTCCGCAAACGGCGCACCCTCGCAACAAGAGAAGGGCAAAAATTCAAAAGGATTCCAGAGTGCTCCTTGACAGGCTTCCAATCGACCAACAAGGGTATGCTAGATCTTCCAAGAAGGTACGCACATCAGCCAACACTCCCTTTCCTCCAATCAAGTTAGTACCCACTTCCTCGACGAAACCCTCTTCTTCCATTCACTTCTATCCACCTTCACAAACTTCCCCTACTTCAGGAGTACCCACTACGCCCATTGCCCCATCTCACTCCAACCCCACTCCACCTCCCGCTTCCTCCATGACCACTCCTGTTGCCATTGATACCCCCATGGATCCGATTCATATCCAATTCCCACCATGCGCCACCCCACCCCCTTCCCCTCCACAACCCGTCCCACACCACTCCCCATCTCCCCAACCACCATCTCATCCAACTTCGCCCCCACCACCAACATCCATACCTATTCCTCACACACACACACCACCCCCCACTACGATCCCTCACAGCTCCATCTGCCCACCCCCATTCGACATACTACCTTTTCCACCCCCATTTCGATTCTCCCCCTCTCGCCACAACCCTCCGACAGATTTACCTCCACACCCCCTTCTTGATGCATCTAGTGTTGAGCAGCTCTCCACGAATGCCAAATATACGAAACATGTATGGCCAGTAGTCCCTAATCATTTACAAGATATGTGCCAAATGGATGTAGCAAAGAACAGGTTTGCTGAGATTTCTAACAAATTGATGGAAGACAGGCAGGTGTGTGTGCGATTAGAGAATCGGCTGACCCATTATACTCATATGTTAAGTGAAGAATTTCTGCGCGTAAGTCTCGTCAACAAAGAACTGTACATGCAGATAGCAGAAATGTCTACTCACTGCAAGACGACACGAATACTGGAAGACAAGGTAAAAAATTTGGCGGCATTTTTGTAGGATGAAGAAGAAAGGACCAAAAGATTGAAGGCTGAAAACAATGCATTAACATCAGCAAACAGGCACCTCTTGGCTGAAAATGCAACTTTGAAGAAACAAAAAGACGCACTAAAATCCAAATTTAGTGCATTAAAGGCTCTGCTCACATCATCCGACACTGAGGACAACACTCCACCACAGGAAGAACCCAATCAAGAAGCTAATGAAGACCAGCAGAAAGAACCTGCATGTGACTAGTCTCACTGTGACTAGTCTCATAGTTCTCTAGTATTTTATTTTCGCAGTGTCATAGTTACATTTTGATATAGTTACATTTTGATACAGTTGTAAAACTTTTGGAACATTATTTTGTTCAGCAGGGCTCATTTTTCCTTTTGATGTAATTTTTCCCGGCCTCCTCTATGTATTTGGACCTACTTTCCCTTATCTCTCCGAGACGGAGAGACACTAGTGGCGGGCAACCTGTAGAACAAATTTTGATGGATGGCATCAGTGGCCAAGGCATCAGTGGCCAAGGCATCAGTGGCCAAGGCATCAGTGGCCAAGGCACCAGTGGCCAAGGCACCAGTGGCCAAGGCATCAGTGGCCAAGGCATCAGAGGCCGAGGCACCACACGCCCAAAATCTGGAGTTGGGCACCAGGATGGAAGATTTGGGCGACTGTATGCCCAAGGCAGACCTCACAAGGCGGCCAAGTGGCTGGGTCCGGGACCCAGCCACTCATCATTACACGACAAGGTCTGGTATTGGAGGCGGAGGCGGCTGGTGACGGCTGACTCTTGTCACCTCCTAATGCATTAACTTCCCACTACTCCGATGGAACAGACCCTCCTATTGTAACCAGTTCCTCACCTCTCTCCTATAAAAGGAGAACCCTCAAGTAGAAAAGGGGGCGTGATATACATGATACGATACACGATAGGACATATGTTATAGCTGAGAGTGAGAGTGGACTTAGAGCTCCTGGATAGTTGAGTCCTGTTCATGTTCCTGTTCATGTTAGCTACTACTGCTGTTTATGTTGTTTTCTTGATGCCATTGTGTAAGAATACCCTGAGATTGCATTCTGTTGTCCTTGCTTGGTATGATCAGCTGTGGTAGGATTAGTAGTATGATTGGTTGTGGTATGAGATAATCACTTGTCTTCTGATTGTGTTATATTTGGCCTTCTAGTTAGTATGGTGTTGTGCTCTATTATGCTCCATGCTTGCCGTTGCTTTGATCCTTACCTCTAAGTGTAGTTTCTAGTGTTGATGTGAAGGCTTCGTGATAAGTGTCTATTTTGGTAATGTGGTCTAATGTGTTCATGTGCTTGCATATTCTCCAGGAGTAGTGCATTTTGCATTCCCTGCACCCACACACTTCATTTCACCACCTACAAGCAGGTATATGGTGAGTCCTCCTCTCTACCTATCATAGCGAACTGTGAGCTAGAAGGAGCAAAGTAGCATGACGCTATGTAGATGATCCTCTCGTGTGAGAGCTGAAGTCGGATCCAAAGATATCCGGCCTGTGAATCACGTGCGACTATCTCTATCCTGCACTGAAGTCCATCTCTGAAGAGTATGGCTACTCCTAATCCTCCGGTAGTGTGTTGGTGTGTATACTCTCTATATGTGGACTCCCACTCGAAACCTTGAACTCGAGGTAGGCTCTGGTCTAGGCGCTCGTTTGTCTCTATCATAATAGTGATGTCTCCGCCTGTGCACACCTCTTCCAACCTCTCTTGGTGTGTCCATAGATCTCCATTGCAATTCCAAACTGCAAGGTGTATCTCCTCGACTCTCTCAGAGGCCACGAATTCTATGGGATGGCCTTGCTATCAGTGATGACACGATCATCTTTGTATGAAGCCTTCGTTCCTTCTTTGCGAGCTTGGTGTATCCTTAACATGCATGCACGGTGATGTGCTACTTGCATGGGTGTGAGATCATCATCAAGGTAGACGGGAGAGCCATCAAGGGCTCTCAAAATCACCCTCTTGCAAAGGAAAGTGGACCTTATGTCTTCGGAGTGGAAGTGTAGAATGAGAGCTCTCTTCTTCCTTGGGTCTCATCCCGCTCTCCTTGACTTGATGAACGGGGGGGACTCCTCATTCTAGTTGAGCATCTTGCATAGTGTCTTCCCATTAGACTCGGGGGTAGAGCCCTCTTTTTCTGCAATACCTGTGATGCGTACATTGGGACTGTGGGCTTGTCTCATCTTCTCTTCCTCAAGGGTGGTGTGTACGATGAGGGCTTCTCCCTTTTGTGCCTCCTCTTTGGCTTGCTTTTTTATGTTCTTCACCACCACCCTTCTTTGGTAGCTTCTAGCTCATTTTCCATGCCTCGCGGTCAAGGTTTTGGTGAGTTCTTCATTGAGAGCTTCTGTCTTGTTCATATTAATCTCCCCTTCTTCGGGTGTGAGGGCGAGCATAGAAGCTTTGAGAAGCTCCAATTTCTTTCTCTCATGTTCGCTCTCTCCTTAGCCCATTCTTCTTTCTCCTTCTTTCGCTGCCTCTCCCACTCCTCTTTCTCTTTCTTCCATGTTTCCCTCTTCTTGTGATAAGTTTTTACTTCTTTCTTGAGCTTTGAGAGACGGTTGATGATGGTATTGATAGTGGACTCCACCGTCTTCTTTTTTTCTTTGATGGCTATGGTGAGCTTGTCCTCCATTTTCATCAAATCATCCTTCTTAGCCGTAATAGTCATGGCATTGAGGATGGGGAAATGATCAGTGTGTTGGGCCAAAGACTTGCGATGAAGATGGGAGCGTGCCCGATGCATGATAGAGCAAGGGTGAGAGTGGCTAATAATTGTAGACAACAGTTATAAGTGCCGGGGCAAGGACACACTACTATACTTCCATGAATGAAAATATGAAAAGCAATTTGAAACTCTACTTTACTTCCATGAATTTGAATATGAAAAGCAATTTGAAACCCTACTTTACTTTCATGAATGAAAATATGAAAAGCAATTCGAAACCCTAAGGCATTGGTGGAATCAACAGTTCGTAACCCTAAAAAAGGACACTCTACTTTACTTCCATGAATGAAAAATATGAAAAGCAATTCGAAACCCTAAGACATTGGTGGAATCAACAGTTCGTAACCCTAAAATATGGTAAAGAGAACTCCCTAAAATGTGGTAAAGAGAATTGACGAAAATGTTGTAGAATTGGATGGAAGGTACAGAGTTCGGGTGGCTCTACTTTACTTCCATGAATAAAAACATGAAAAGCAATCCGAAACCCTAAGACATTGGTGGAATCAACAGTTCGTAACCCTAAAATATGGTAAAGAGAACTCCCTAAAATGTGGTAAGGAGAACTGACGAAAATGATGTAGAATTGGGTGGCAGGTACAGAGTTCGGATGACTCTACTTTACTTCCATGAATGAAAATATGAAAAGCAATTCGAACCTAAGACATTGGTGGAATCAATAGTTCGTAACCCTAAAATATGGTAAAGAGAACTCCCTAAACTGTGGTAAAGAGAATTGACGAAAATGATGTAGAATTGGATGGCAGGTACAGAGTCCGGATAACTCTACTTTACTTCCATGAATGAAAATATGAAAAGCAATTCAAAACCCTAAGACATAGGTGGAATCATAAGTTCGTAACCCTAAAATATGGTAAAGAGAACCCCCTAAAATGTGGGGAAGAGAACTGACAAAAATGATGTAGAATTGGATGGCAGGTACAGAGTTTGGATGGGTACAGAGCTGCTGTATGGGATTAGGGTTTCTGTCCGGGATTAGGATTTCTAGGGCAGGGTGCTGGGAGGGGGGGCTAGGGCAATGGGGGCTGGGGCAGGGCATTGCGAGGGGGGGCTAGGGCAGGGGGGGCTGGAGCAAGGCACTGCGAGAGGGGGGGGCTAGGGCAGCGGGGGCTGGAGCAGGATTTGAAAAGAGAACGGGGTTGACGGAGAAAAAATACTACCTTTTGTGAGCTCTATTTTTGGCATTGGTTTCTGATAGCAAAAAAGTGGTTGTTTATAGCATTGATGGCAGTGAAAGCAAGTATATGTAAAAGAATGTGATTCTACGCTACTATTTACTTTCAATCGCTTACCTTGGGAAAATATACATTGGAAACTGTTACTCATAGAAGGCTTATATGCCCGTTATGTATACTTGTCACATATACAGATAAGTGTCCTGGTGCTTTGCTGTCATGCACACATATTAGTGTTCAGGTTGTTCTTTGTCATGCATACAGATAAGTGCTCTAGTGGATGGAATATCTTGTCCTCATGCATATGCAGCGAAGCATTCTGATCTTAATTACCTAAAATGGAACTGTGTTCGCTTAGTGATTGCTCATGACATTTGTTCCTATGGATCGTTTTTGGCATGGATGAAATAAGCAGATAAATTTTCTACAGGCCGTAC
>CM035429.1:10242747-10252747 GCA_020310875.1 Ceratopteris richardii | reverse complement strand
GCGGATAAGTCTCGCAATCATGAGGATCTGTGGCCTCTCTAATGCTGTCCATACTGATGTAGCTAATCCCGGCCCCCATATGGCTGCCCCATACATGAGCGCTGGCGTAACCAAAGTGTCAAAGAGCCACCCCTTTGTGCGGGGCTCCTGAAAATATGCCTGGTGGCACTGTCTCTCCATCAAAGCTAGTGCTGCGTACCCACGTGTGATGCGGTCACGGGCTGCCTGAGACATAGAGAAGACCCCTGATGCTGCTGTAAATGTCACTCCCAAGTAAACATATGATCCGACCACCTCGATCGGTCCACCCGCTGCTGTGAACAAACTATGTCTGCGTACCTGTGCTGATGTATGAAAGATCATGACCTTGGTTTTACCAAGGTTCACAGATAACCCTTTTTTTCTGCAAAAGTCATCTAGGCTGCTGTAGACCTTCTGCAGACTCTGAAACCAATACAATATCATCAGCGTATAAAAGAATATGGACAGTGGATCCCTGTACCTCAATGCCATCTCCCCCCTGCAGCTGTATGTAGTCCACTATCTCATCAATGTAGAGACCAAAGAGGGTGGGTGAAAGAGGGCATCCTTGCTTCAACCCGATAGTGCTAGCAAGTGGATCAGATAAGCCCCCTGGACATCTGACTCTACCAGATACTCTCTCGTATAATGCGTAGATCCCCCATATCATCTCCTCCGAAGCTCCGATATCAAGTAGTCGTCTGAAGAGTCGGTCCCTGGGAACAGTGTCAAATGCTTTGCGGAAGTCCACAAAGCAGCAATATAATCTCCTCTTCCTCACCCTTGCCTGGTCGATCAGGCATCTCAAAGTGAAGATGTGGTCAATCGTAGAGTAATCTCGTCTGAAACCTGCCTGTCTTGGAGCCCTGATACCCTTCCTCTCAGCGAGAGTACTCAACTCTGTCTCTAGTACTGCCCCATATAACTTGGCCAATATAGGGCCAATCATGATCGTCCGGTATGTAGCTGGATCCATAGTATCACCTGACTTATGAATGGGCACTATGGTGTGCTCAGTCCATGAGTCCGGGAACCCTTCAACCAATGCACGGTTGAAGAGGTGGGCAATGAGCGGTGCGAGAGTCGTGCCTCCATAGATGAGATGCTCTACCTGTAAACCGAAATGGTCATGGGCCCTGCCATGCTGTAGCCGGGCAATAGCGTGTCCCACCATAGTGGGTGTGAAGAAGTCAGAGATAGTAGGACGTGAGCTCTGCGGTCTGGGAATGGGGGGCTGGTCTGGGATCTCGTATAGACTCCGTGCATAGCTATGCCAAGTGCTCGGGTCTCGGATAGGTGTCTCTTGTCTCCTCTCTCTCAAATGTCGCCATGCCACTCCACTGTCTCGACTCATGAGCAGATGGTAAATATCCCAGTACTGTCTCTCCTCCCAATCTCGCCGTTGCGGCGAGTAAGGCTCTGCATGCGACGCTGTGCCTGTGCGTGTGTAATATCTCCCCTATGCTCTAAAACCCGTAGGTGCTTCCGTAGCTCACGGCAATCTGCATCATACCAGCGGTTCTGGGGCATGGATCCTGTGCGTGGAGGGTGCATATGTGTGCGGTGTGGGAAGCTGTAGAGAGCTGAGTCCAGTAGGATGGTGGTGATCTGTGATGTAAGTGTTTCCAAAGGTGAGAGTGGATCGAGGGAGAGTAGGCGAGTGTGTAAATGGTGTGCATAAACGTGTGAGAGCTCGTGTGTGAAGTGTATCGTGGTATGTGTCTCAGTGGGTGAGGGAGGGTCTAATGGAATCGGAGATGCGAGTGTGAGTGTGATAAATGTATGGTCAGCCCCAAGTGGACGTCGTCCAATACTAAGTGAGGTGATGAGTGAAGCCCTAGAGGTGATACCCAAAATGTAGTCGACTGTGCTCTCACCTCCCCCGTGAGGGAAGCAAGTAAATCCGCCCGAACCAAGCCAACGATTCATCCCGTTATATATAACGAGATGTCATATTAACGTCTTCTAGAGGCCAAACTTGGCCTATGAGACAAGACCATGTACAAGTGTAGTAACCCTGTGTAGAAAATGAAATGAAATAAAAAGTACTCGCTACCCAAAGCTATATAAGGCTGGAAAAGACTCGGGAGACGTGGCTCTGACTTTGCCGATAATGGCCACATGATACATGGGGAATCCACTTTGCCGATAATGGCCACAGAGAGAGAGAGAGTCATATTAACGTCTTCTAGAGGCCAAACTTGGCCTATGAGACAAGACCATGTACAAGTGTAGTAACCCTGTGTAGAAAATGAAATGAAATAAAAAGTACTCGCTACCCAAAGCTATATAGGGCTGGAAAAGACTCGGGAGACGTGGCTCTGACTTTGCCGATAATGGCCACATGATACATGGGGAATCCATAATGTGAGTGAGTAAAATACCCTAGCTACTAGTGATGGGTGGACGTGGGTGTAGTATGTGGTACATCGATGGTGGTCTGAGTGCCTCCTGAAGGAAGACAACCCAGAGGGTGGTGGTACACCTCTACCCCATCGTGCGGTCGTAGGCTGTCGTGATGCATGAGAGATCCTCCTCATATAGTCGTGGTCGGTGATATCCAACCATGCGTGGTCGGCGTCGTACTCTTTGTGCTGTTGCCTGGTGGAGCGTGAGCCCTATAGATGGACCTCTCTGATGTAACTCAGCTCGCTGAAAGAACTGAGTAATGGTCTGCTGGGTACTCACCCGTGTCTGATGTGTGGGCTGTAGTGACTGCTCTCGCCTCTCGTATGCTTCTGTGAGGAAGCGTCCCAAGCATTGCTGGTCTCCCATAGTCATGCATAGCTGGAGCGACTCCTCTATCTGAAACCGTGGTCATAGGTCTAAGTATGCTGGGCATCTGATAACAAAATGCTCCTCACTCTCTACCTCTGTCTCGCATACTGGGCACCACCTCTCCTCACGGGGGACTCCCTTGGACCGACCCCTCTCAATCTCGAGCTGATGTGATGAAACCCGGAGCTGTCCAATGAAGACTCGAAGGTGGTGGGGTCGGTATGTCTGCATGTATCTCGGAATCTAGATGAAGCCCTTGTCCGATATATGTAGAAAATGCTCACGGTAATAGAGCATTTTCGGTGGCAATGTATCCCTAGGGGTCACCCATGTCCTCTGTATGTATGTATGCAGTATCTCCTGAGGAATGACCTTATTCCTCTCCGGGTGAGAGAGAGAGAGTAGGTGGGTGCATGTAAGTCGTACTGTAGTGGTGGTAGCCTGTCTATGTCAAAACCATGGTGGGCCAGCCAATCTGGTGTTTGTGCATACCATGAAGAGGTGTCGCCAGCTAATGCCATATCACGTGGTGCCTGGAAAGCACGATAAGCAATGTGCTCTGTATCCATGCTCCGAAGTCTGTGTAATAGGCATACTGTCTGGAATAAAGCCTCAACTAGCATCGGTGGTGCAACGAGCTCTTCTCTAATGATATCATGTGGTACTGAAGGCTTGCTTCGGATAAGTCTGGCAATCACGAGGATATGTGGCCTCTCCAATGCTGTCCATACTGATGTAGCTAATCCCGGCCCCCATATGGCTGCCCCATACATGAGCGCTGGCGTAACCAAAGTGTCGAAGAGCCACCCCTTTGTGCGGGGCTCTTGAAAATGTGCCTGGTGGCACTATCTCTCCATCAAAGCTAGTGCTGCGTACCCACGTGTGATGCGGTCACGGGCTGCCTGAGACATAGAAAAGACCCCTGATGCTGCTGTAAATGTCACTCCCAAGTAAACATATGATCCGACCACCTCGATTGGTCCACCTGTTGCTGTATTGTCTGCGTGCCTGTGCTGATGTATGAAAGATCATGACCTTGGTTTTACCAAGGTTCACAGATAACCCTCTGTGTCTGCAAAAGTCATCTAGGCCATGTAGATGATGCTGTAGACCTTTGCAGACTCTGGAACCAATACAATATCATCAGCATATAAAAGAATATGGACAGTGGACCCGCATACCTCAGTGCCATCACCTCCCTGCTGCTGTATGAAGTCTACTATCTCATCAATGTAGAGACCAAAGAGCGTGGGTGAAAGAGGGCACCCTTGCTTCACCCCGATAGTGCTAGCAAGTGGATCAGATAAGCCCCCTGGACATCTGACTCTACCAGATACTCTCTTGTATAAGGCGTAGATCCCCCATATCATCGCCTCTGGAGCTCCGATATCAAGTAGTCGTCTGAAGAGTTGTTCCTTGGGGACAGTGTCGAATGCTTTGCGGAATTTCACAAAGCAGCAATATAATCTCCTCTTCCTCACCCTTGCCTGGTCGATCAGGCATCTGAGAGTGAAGATGTGGTCAATGGTAGAGTAATCTCGTCTAAAACCTCCCTGTCCTGGAGCCCTGATACCCTTCCTCTCAGCGAGAGTACTCAACTCTGTCTCTAGTACTGTTCCATATAACTTGGCCAATATAGGGGCCATCATGATCGTCCGGTACGTAGCTGGATCCATAGTATCACCTGACTTATGAATGGGCACTATGGTGTGCTCAGTCCACGAGTCAGGGAACCCTTCAACCAATGCACGGTTGAAGAGGTGGGCAATGAGTGGTGCGAGAGTCGTGCCTCCGTAGATGAAGTGCTCTGCCTGTAAACTGGGGTGGTCATGGGCCCTGCCATGCTATAGACGGGCAAGGGCGCGTCCCACCATAGTGGGTGTGAAGAAGTCAGAGGTAATGGGACGGGAGCTCTGCGGCATGGGAATGGGGGCTGATCTTGGATCCCGTATAAGCTCCATGCATAGCTATGCCAAGTGCTCTCGGATGGGTGTCTACTATCTCCTCTCTCTCAAATGCTGCCATGCCACTGCACTGTCTGGACTCATGAGCAAATGGTAAATATCCCAGTACTGTCTCTCCTCCCATTCTCGCCGTCTGCGGCGAGTAAGGCTCTGCATGCGACGATGTGCCTGTGTGTGTAATATCCCCTCTATGCTCTAAAATCCGTAGATGCTTCCATAGCTCACGACAATGCATCATACCAGCGGTTTTGGGGCATGGATCGTGTGCGTGGAGGGTGTATATGTGTGCGGTGTGCGAAGCTGTGGAGAGCTGAGTCCTGTAGGATGGTGGTGATCTGTGATGTAAGTGTGTCCAAGGGTGAGAGTGGATCGAGGGAGAGTAGGCGGGTGTGTAAATGGTGTGCATAAATGTGTGAGAGCTCATGTGTGAAGTGTATCGTGGTGTATGTCTCCGTGGGTGGGGGAGGGTCTAATGGAGTAGGAGATGAAAGTGTGAATGTGATAAATGTATGGTCACCACCAACTGGTCGTGGTCCAATACTAAGTGAGGGGATGAGTGAAGCTCCAGCGATGTCACCTCCCCCGAAAGGGGAAAGCAAGTAAGTCCGCTCGAACTTGGCCAACGGTGCATCCCGTTATATATAACGAGATGGTGTCTGCTACCCAACTCAAGCATATGTCTGCCATATCCGGTGGCATCCTGACCCATATCTGCTGACACTCTACTGGTGCACATCTCCTCTGGATCTCTGCCCCTCATAAGATGTGGATGATCCATGTTGTATGCCTCGCACTGACGTGAATGGGTGCGGCCATTGAAGTCCCCCATAAGGAAGACTTCACCTAAGGTGCTGTAATGTAGTATGTCGTCCGAAAGTGATGTGTATGGTGAGTCTCTGTCTCGAATCGATCCTCCAAGGTCCTGTCTTGCATAACGGGATCCACCTGGTGGAAAGTAGCATATCACAATGTAAATCAAGCTACCTGGTGCTATCTCCATGCGGACTCACATGTATCGTGCCTCGTCTCTCCCGATGATATGGATCCGGCTCTGTATCTCCTGTGTAAATATGATGGCAACACCCCCCGATCCGCATGCTGTACTCTGTCTCATCATGGTCCTGAATGCAGATTCCCAGTGAAAACCTGCAATGCGTGGCAAGCCTCTCTCTGGGCTTTCATGTGTCTCTGAATGCAAACAAAGTCATGTGATTCTAGGATCTCCTCGAGTCTATCTGGTCGTGTCCAAAGTGCCCCGTTGCAATTCCACACCACTCCTTTGAGTGGTGTCTCCGGGTGTACTGATGTCTCATAGGCCGCGTGGCCCTATTTGATAGGGCGTCCGTCTATGAAGATCTTACCATCCCGATAAAAGGCCTTCCTTCCCTCTCGACGTGCCTGGAGTATATGTGGCATGCAAGCACGTCTGTGTGCTACCTGCATCCTCGTGAGATCCTCGTCCATGTAGAGGGTGCCGCCTAGTAATCCCCGTAGTACTGATCGACGTCTAAAAAAGGCGATCTGTGTCTCCTCGGAGCTCATATGAAGGAGGCTGAACTCGGCCTATGAGACAAATCAATGTACATGGGTGTATCTTCTGTCGGAAAAGATAAAAGTGCTGAAAAAAAAAGCTGGTAAGGCTGATATAGATCTCTGTAGTATGCATGTAGAGATACCCATGAAAGTGGGAGGAGGGGGATGGTGAATGCAGTGCTATATCTATATCCTATATGCAAAAGGGTAGTACAAGCATGATAATGCATCTGAACGACTAACTAGCTACATCCTGTATTAGTGGGTGGGTGTAAGATGTGGTACATGGGTGGAGGTGGAGTCAAGGCCGCCCTGATGGCTGCAATAGGATCCGCCATCATCTGGGATCGTCTCTTCTCCATGGAACGAGCTTGGATCTCTGCAATCTGGTGTCTGTGAAGTCTTGGGGCCCGATATCCTATAGCATGGGGCCTTCTCCTAGCTCGAGAGGTCTGAGCATGTTGAAGAGTCATCCCTCTCGATGTGTGAGCTAAGGGGGGGAGGGTTGTTGCACGTCGTGGAATGAAGAAGTCAGTGAGGTGACTCTGTCTCCCTCGTGTCTGGGAAGCCGCAGTAGGTTGGAGGAGAGAATCTCTGTGACTCTGAATCTCTAGTAAGAATCGGCCGAGCTGTCACTGATCTCTAGAGCCCATGATCTCTCAGAGGGTGGGCTGCCCTGTAAATAGTCTCGTATCTGTTTCTAATGTCATCCTATGCGCTACATCTGCAAACAAAGTGCTCCTCATCCTCCATCTCTATGCTTCATATCCTGCATAGCCGCTCCTCTCTGGGAATGTCTGTAGCTCTGCCTATCTCAATCTCTAGTCAGTGTGATGAGACCCTCAACTGGCCAATCGCTACCCTCGAGCTATGAGGCATGTAGGTATCCATGTAGCGTGGTCGCTGGATGAAACCATCCGCTAGTATGTCCAAGAATTGGTCTTGATAGTGCAATAGTCTCGATCCCATGTGTGGTGTGTGCCATGTCTGACTAATGTAGAGCTGCCAAAGGTCGTGTCTGAGCACAAGATTCCTCTCATGACGCGAGAGGTGGATGTGAGGTGAGTCTGGGTCATACAGAAAAGGCGGCAATCGATCCATATCAAGTCCATAACTATCAAACCACGCTCTGTACCAAGCTCTCTCATATCCCGACTCTGATGTCTGTATAGATGCCTCAAAGGCTCTGTGTGTGAGTCTTTCTGTAGGGAGCTCCCTCACCCTCTGAATAAAGGAGATAGTCTGGAATAGTGCATCTACTACCATGGGTGGTGCAGCTAGCTCTGCCCTGATGATGTCATGTGGCACTGACTCTTTCCCGTGAAATAGTCGTGAGACCATACGTACTTGTGGCCTCTCGATCTCACTCCACTGGGTGACTGTGAGGCCGGGTGCCCAAACTGTCGGAGCATACATCATAGCTGATCTGACAAGTGTGTCAAATAGCTACCCCTTTGTGCGGGGCTCCTGGAAGTGTGCTTGGTGACATCTCTGCTCTAACATGGCTAAGGCTGCATATCCTCGTGTGAGTCTATCAGTGGCTGTCTTGTCTCATGCTCAAGGGGCTTGGCAAGCTCGTGAATGTGACTCCGAGGTAGACATAGGAAGTGACCACCTCAATCTGTCCACTACCAACTGTGAACCCTACTCCATTCCTCACCATGGGGGAGGTGTGGAAGATCATGACCTTGGTCTTGCCAAGGTTTACTGTCAAGCCTCTGTGTGTACAAAACTCATGGAGGGCATCTAGGTGGTGTCGTAATCCCTCGGGTGACTCTGAAATCAATACAATGTCATCTGCATATAATAAAATGTGGACTTGTGTACTTGCGAGGTCTTCATCCTCCCCTCCAGCTTGGAGAATGTAGTCCTCAATCTCGTCGATGTAGAGCCCGAATAGAGTGGGAGAGAGTGGGCAGCCTTGCTTAACACCCACTGTTCTAGCAATGGCCTCTGATAGTCCCTCCGGGCATCGAACCCTCCCAATCACCCGCTCATAAAGTGTGTAGATGGACCAAATCATCTTTGATGGTATCCCCAAGCTATGAAGTCTCCGAAAAAGCTTCTCTCGTGGCACAGTATCGAAGGCTTTGCGGAAATCCACAAAGCAGCAATATAATCTCTTCTTCCACAGAGAGAGAGAGAGAGAGAGAGAGAGAGAGAGAGAGAGAGAGAGAGAGAGAGAGAGAGAGAGAGAGAGAGAGAGAGAGAGAGAGAGAGAGAGAGAGAGAAAGAAAGTCATATTAACGTCTTCTGGAGGCCAAACTTGGCCTATGAGACAAAACCATGTACAAGTGTAGTAACCCTGTGTAGAAAATGAAATGAAATAAAATGTACTCGCTACACACAACTATATAGGGCTGGACAAGGCTCGGGAGACGTGGCTTTGACTCTGCAGATAATGGCCACCTAATACATGGGGGAAAGTGAGTGAGTAAAATACCCTAGCTACTGGTGATGGGTGGAGGTGGGTGTAGTATGTGGTACATCGGTGGTGGTCTGAGTGCCTCTTGAAGGAAGACAACCCAGGGGGTGGTGGTACGCCTCTGCTCCATCATGGTATCGTAGGCTGTCCTGATGCGCGAGATATCCTCCTGATATAGTCGTGGTCGACGATATCCAGCCATGCGTGGTCGGCGTCGTGCTCTCTGTGCTGCTGCCTGGTGGAGCGTGAGCCCTATAGATGGACCTCTCTGATGTAGCTCAGCTCGCTGAAAGAATTGAGTAATGGTCTGCTGGGTACTCACCCGTGTCTGATGTGTGGGCTGTAGTGACCGCTCTCGCCTCTCGTATGCTGTTGTGAGGAAGCGTCCCAAGCGCCGCTGGTCTCCCATAGTCATGCACAACTGGAGCGACTCCTCTATCTGAAACTGTGCTCGTAGGTCTAAGTATGCTGGGCATCTGATAACAAAATGCTCCTCACTCTCTACCTCTGTCTCGCATACTGGGCACCACCTCTCCTCACGGGGGACTCCCCTGGATTGACCCCTCTCAATCTGGAGCTGATGTGATGAAACCCGGAGCTGCCCAATGACGACTCGAAGGTGGTGGGGTAGGTATGTCTGCATGTATCTCGGAGTCTCGATGAAGCCCTCGTCCGAAATATGTAGAAAATGCTCACGGTAATAGAGCATTTTCTGTGGCAATGTATCCCTAGGGCTCAGCCATGTCCTGTGTATGTATGTATGCAATATCTCCTGATGAATGACCCTATTCCTCTCCTGATGAGAGAGCGAGTAGGTGGGTGCATGTAAGTCGTACTGTAGTGGTGGTAGCCTGTCTATGTCAAAACCATGATGGGCGAGCCAGCATCGTGTCTGTGCATATGAGGAGGTGTCGCCTGCTAATGCCATATCACGTGATGCCTGGAAAGCACGATAAGCAATGCGCTCTGTATCCATGCTTCGAAGTCTGTGTAATAGGCATACTGTATCGAATAGTGCCTGAACTAGCATGGGCGGTGCAGCGAGCTCTGCTCTAATGATATCATGTGGTACTGAAGGCTTGCTGCGTATAAGTCTAGCAATCATGAGGATCTGTGGCCTCTCCAATGCTGTCCATATCGATGTAGCTAATCTTGGCCCCCATATGGCTTCCCCGTACATGAGCGCGGGCGTAACCAAAGTGTCGAAGAGCCACCCCTTTGTGCGGGGCTCCTGAAAATATGCCTGGTGGCATTGTCTCTCCATCAAAGCTAGTGCTGT